>CM077247.1:1550000-1570000 GCA_039654775.1 Spinibarbus caldwelli | reverse complement strand
GTGTGTGTGTGTAGAGTATATGCGTCTGTGTGTGTGTACAGTATATGTGTGTGTGTGTGTGTGTGTGTGTACAGTATATGTGTGAGTGTGTGTGTGTGTGTGTGTACAGTATATGTGAGTGTGTGTGTGTCTGTGTGTGTCTCTGTGTGTGTGTGTGTGTCTGCGTGTGTGTCTGCGTGTGCGTGCGTGTGTGTGTCTGCCTGTGTGTGTGTGTGCGTGTCTGCGTGCGTGTTTGTGTGTGTGTGCGTGTGTGTGTGTGTGTATGCGTGTCTGTGTGTGTGTGTGTGTGTGTGTGTTCGTGTCTGTGCATGTGTGCGTGCGTGCGTGCGTGCGTGTGTGTGTGTGTGTGTGCATCTATGTGTGCGTGTGTGTGCATGTGCGTGCATTTCTGTGTGTGTGTGCGCGTGTGTACAGTATATGTGAGTGTGTGTGCGTGTGTGCATGTCTGCGTGTGCGTGTGTGCGTGTCTGTGTGTTTGTGTGTGCATGTGCGTGTCTGTGTGCGCGTGTGTACAGTATGTGTGTGTTTGTGTGTGTGTGTGTGTGTGTGTGCGTCTGCGTGCGTGTGTGTGTGTTTGTGTGTGTGTGTGCGTGTGTGTGCATGTCTGTGTGTGTGTGCATGCGTGCGTGTGTGTGTGTATGCGTGTCTGTGTGTGTGTGCGTGTGTGTGTGTGTGCGTTCGTGTCTGTGCATGTGTGCGTGCGTGCGTGCGTGCGTGTGCATCTATGTGTGCGTGTGTGTGTGCATGTGCGTGTGTTTCTGTGTGTGTGCGCGTGTGTACAGTATACGTGAGTGTGTGCGTGTGTGCGTGTCTGCGTGTGCGTGTGTGCTTGTCTGTGTGTTTATGTGTGCATGTGCGTGCGTGTCTGTGTGCGCGTGTGTACAGTATATGTGAGTGTGTGTGCGTGTGTGTGTGTGTGTGCGTGCGTGCGTGCGTGTATGTGTGTAGAGTATATGTGTGTGTGTGTGTGTGTAGAGTATATGCGTCTGTGTGTGTGTACAGTATATGTGTGTGTGTGTGTGTGTGTGTACAGTATATGTGTGAGTGTGTGTGTGTGTGTGTGTGTGTACAGTATATGTGAGTGTGTGTGTGTCTGTGTGTGTGTGTGTGTGTGTGTGTGTGTCTGCGTGTGCGTGCGTGTGTGTGTCTGCCTGTGTGTGTGTGTGCGCGTCTGCGTGTTTGTGTGTGTGTGCATGTGTGTGTGTGCGTTCGTGTCTGTGCGTGCGTGTGTGTGTGTGTGTGTGTACGTGTGTGTGTGTGTGTGTGTGTGTGTACGTGTGTGTGTGTGTGTGTGTGTGTGTGTGTGTGCGCGCGCGTCTGTGTGTGCATGTGCGTGCATGTCTGTGTGTGCGCTTGTGTACAGTATATGTGAGTGTGTGTGTGTGTGTGTCTGTGTGTTTGTGTGTGTGTGTGTGTGTTTGCGTGTCTGCGTGCATGTGTGCGTGTTTGTGTGTGTGTGTGTGTGTGTGTGTGTGCGCATGTCTGTGTTTGTGTGTGTGTGTGCATGCGTGCGTGTGTGTGTGTATGCGTGTCTGTGTGTGTGTGTGTGTGTGTGTGTGCGTTCGTGTCTGTGCATGCGTGCGTGCGTGTGTGTGTGTGTGTGTGCGCATCTATGTGTGCGTGTGTGTGTGCATGTGCGTGCGTGTGTGTACAGTATATGTGAGTGTGTGTGCGTGTCTGCGTGTGCGTGTCTGTGTGTTTGTGTGTGTGTGTGCGTGTCTGCGTGCGTGTTTGTGTGTGTGTGTGCGTGTGTGTGCATGTCTGTGTGTGTGTGTGTGTGTGCCTGTGTGTGTGTATGCGTGTCTGTGTGTGTGTGTGTGTGCGTGTGTGTGTGTGCATGTGTGTGCGTGTCTGTGTGTGTGTGTGTGTGTGTGTGTGTGTGCGTGCGTGCGTGTCTGTGTGCGTGTGTGTGTGTGTGTGTCCTGCTCTCTAATGGGTCTGAGCTATTAGGTCTGTAGAGCTGATCCCATCAGAGACGCAGTAACCCAGCGACACGAGGAACCTCGCGGGTCTGAGTCTGACCTTCACAGAGGACAAACACAGAGCAGAATAAACCCTCAGCTGCTGCTCATGATTATGCCTGAGAAAAGACAAAACTAAAGGAAACTCGCTGGAACAGTCTGTACGAGCCGGAGAAACACTGCTGAATCCAAACTGAGTGCTTACACAGACTTTAAGAGGCAGAAATGTATTTAGACGTGGAAAAACGTAAAAGTTTACTAAAACTAAAACTGTTACTTCAAAACTACAATAAAAAAAAAACTGTTATTTTATTTCACCATTTTATTTTAGTTTAACTTTTACTAAAATAACTAAAACTGAAAGAAAAATTAATAAAAACTAAATTGGCATTTATGAAGAGCATCTAACCCATTGATATACAAAATAAGTGACAAAATAAACACAACAAAATTATTTTTATCAATTTATTTTTTAGAATTTCTGTGTATGTTTTAATTTATTTCGGCAGAAAAAGGTGTAATGTTGGAGAAAAAAAATGTACTATTTTGTAATTGTATGAAGCTCTTTATTAATGTCTTGGAAAAGTAAAAAAAATAAAAATATATATATATATATATATATATATATATATACTAAAAAGAAAAATAAAATAAAATAACAAAACACACTTACACTGACAGGAGGAAGCATGTAAACAGTTTGTAATTCAGTAATATTAAATAATATAAATACATTATATAACTTGAAATGTTACTTTCTGGGACATTTAGAAGTAGCAAGTTAGTCATTTATTATCAAGTTAACTATCTATCTCTGAGCAGATTGTTTATTTCTCTTGTATGTTTTGCATTATAAAGGAAAGCCGCTCTGTCTCTATTTCTCTCTGTAGCCGGATCACAGCATGAGTCTGGTGGCTGTCATGCTCTCTGATTTAATGGACAGGAAGTTCCTCCCTCGCCTGCCAGCAGCCAATCAGGAGGAGGAGGAAGTGAAGGCAGTGCGACAGGTGGAGGCGTGTCTGCTCAGGTGAGTCAGAATTACAGACTGCTCTTACTGTTCTGCAGTGTGGATACTGTGCACAGAATGGACATTTTGCATATGTTTGGACTTGAGTGAGATGATTGATCTAGAACAATGCTTCAAGATGACCAAAAAATATTTAAATTAATTAATTATTATTAATATATTAAAATATCTAAAAAACAGAATACTGAAACATTTCTTATATATTCACCTCAGACCCATATATAAGAATTTATAATATTATAAATAATAAAAAATACATAATACAATAAACATATGAAATTATAAAACTATTTATTTTAATTGAAGAACACATTCAGAAAACTATTTTATTTTATTTTATTTTATTTTATTTTTAACTTTTAACTTTTAACCTTTTAACTTGTTTACCAGAACAAATATCTAAACATTATTAAACCAGGCGAAATCATCAAGAAGAAAAAATATTTTAAGTATTATGTTTTGTTTTCTGAAAAATAAAATACAAATTAAGTGAGTTTATACTTAAACATAAGAAGAAAAAAAAATCTGCCAATGTGGTCAGAAAAATAAACTTAATTTAAAGAAAAAACAAGTTTTATTTTTCTGACCCCATTGGCAGATATTTGTTTTTGTTTTAAGCATAAAGTCACTTAATTTTTCAGAAAACAAGACTTTAAATCTTCAGTCATTTTGCGTTTAAAAATATTTAGATATTTTACTGAAAAACAAGACAAAAAATATTTGTTTAGATTTTTTTTTTTTTTGCATTAGAGTTCATGAAACTACTGAAGAAAAAAAATTAAAATAATAATCATGCTTTAATTAATCAATACTACCAGTTCTTGTTAATTTAAAAGGTTTTATAAACAGACAGCTTTGTAATAATTACAGCATTAAATAGTCTATATCAGGGAGCCTTTGAATATTGTGGGCTTTCAAGTCAAAAAATCTTGAGAATTGCTGATCTAGCAGTGATATCAATCAATCACAAAAAAATGAATGCAAATGCAAAATAACTCTTTTTATGTATGAGCTGATAACTGTACGCTGCTCACTGAATTAATCATGAAGTGTAATGAGATTATGTGTGGTGTAACACTGTTTGACGTGTCTGTCAGTGATGTGAAGTGTTGCACATGCTGTCGGTGTTTGACAGGTTCAGGACTAAACTGGTGGCGTCTTTGGCTCGATGTCGAATCAAACATGAGCTGCTGACGCTGGAGAACATTCTGCCAGAGAACATGCGGCACAAACAGGAGAGAGCGATGCTGCTGCCGCTGTTCGGCTGGGTCAACACACTCCGCAGCAGGTCATAAACACAACACATATCAAATATGACATTACAGCACTTCTGTTTCATTTCATATGTTACTTTAGTATCGCTGATATACTACTGTAGTTTTTGTTAATATTTTGAATTTGTATTTTTTGTTTCCACTTTAATTGTAGTTAAAGTTTTAGTAATGTTGATGTGTTTTTGTCGCTTTTTTTATTTATTTATTTTTTTGTCTGTATAATTTTTATTAATTTTTATTTCAGTTTTAGGTTTAGTTATTTTAGTATTTTAAGTTAAACTAAACGGAATTGAAAAATTAGCTGTCATAAAACAAGTTTGTTTTTTTAAGTATTTATTATATTTCAGTTCATGTTTATTTTATTTCATGTAACAAAAATGTTTTTAATGGTTTTAGTTTTAGTTAATTATAATAACTCTGATTGGTGAAAAAAATAATGTTCTTCCTCAGTATTTTTGCTTTGTTTTCCTTTACAAATATCTAAAAATTCTTAAGTATGCATTCATTTAAGTCTTGTTTTCTAAGAAATGTGTATATATATATATTATATTATATTGTAATCAAATATAATAGATATAAATATATATTATATTGTATGTATTTTAATATTTTATAATATAATTTTTTACAATATATTTATATATAATAATATATGTAATCATATTTAATATAATATACACATTTGTATTTTTATATTGTATAATATAGTTTTTTATTATATAATATGTATAATAATAATGAATTAATGAATATAATATACATATTAAATATTATTTTTTGTGTAATTGTAAAAAACTTTTAATTGTAGAAGACGTAGTGTCTTAAGTTATTTCTTAAGTAAATGTATCTTGATTTAAGAATGTTCAGATGTTTGCACTGGACAACACGACAGAAATACTGAGGAAGAACATCAGTTATTTGCAGTGTGATTTGTAGGACGCTCAGAAACACATGCTGCTGTTTTCATCTCTGTTCCTTGTATTGCTGTATGATTTTCCACTGAAATTATTTATTGTTTATGAGATAGAAAGATGAGAATGTGTTTGTGTGAGTGTGATTTATGGTTCAGATGTGGCATTATTCTGCTTCTCCCTGTTTAACCTCCATTCTGGGGTGACCAGCCTTATTTTACACTGTGTGTGTGTGTGTGTGTGTGTGTGTGTGTGTGTGTGTGTGTGTGTGTGTGTGTGTGTGGCTGTAAATTTGTAAAGTTGTAGACAGATCCAATCACCAGCACCGGAGGTCACACACACTGATTTCTCCTCTCCATCGTGTTGCTCTTGGCTTACATTTGACACTTAATTTCATCATCTGTGTGTGTGTGTGTGTGTGTGTGTGTAGTTTGGAGGAAGTCAGTGAAGTGTTACACACATCAGGCTTTTCCTGTGTTAAATCTGTCGGGCAGCTGGAAGGATGGACCTTCTGTAAGGACCCGCACTGCCACGACCTGCTGGTGTTTCCCAGCAGCGTGAAGAGCGAACTGATCCACAGCAGATTACTGAGCGACAGCAGACTCGTCATACAGGTACACTCTCGATCTGTGTGTGTGTGTGTGCGTGTGTGTGTGTGTGCGCGTGTCGGATGGGTGGTGCTTATGGCCCTATGAAATTTTTTTCCAAATTCCGTTTTTTCCATTTTAATTTTTCTGGATTCCGTTTTTTCTGTTTTAATTTTTTAACTCTATTTTAATGGTTAAATAAAATGTTATTAATAAAAAACCATGTCTTTTAATTGAAATCATGAAACTTACAATATTAAACAGCAATTTATTAAAAGTTTAACAAGAACAACATTTTTAAGGCCCTTTGAAATAAGTTTTATTTTTCTGCTACATAAATTATGGTAAATAATTTTTCTGGTAAATATTCTTTTAAAAAATTTGTTTTCATAATTTTATTAATAGTAGTAGTACTACTATCTATTACAGTGAGTATTTCTGTCACAGTTTCTTCAAGTTAAAACAAACTTTTATTTTGACAGGTTGCTGTGAATGCCTTTAGATTTCTGTTTGTGTATGATATGACGATAGTTTTACTTAAATGAAACAGTAAAATGATGAAGTGAGTCTCACAGCAGTTCTATAGATTTTTTATGTGTTCATGTACTCATATACTGAGGCGGCAGAAGCTGATATTACTGCGAGCATCATGCGCTTCAGTGTGTGTGCAGTAAACGAAACCGCGCGTCTGCACCATTCATTCACACAGAGACATGCAGAACACACAGCATTCATATTTAAATGGTCTTTTTGAGGCTTAATATTCACAGACACCGGTCCATATTGCATTTTGATTTAAGTGTAGTGAACTACTTTTGATTTATTGATCCAAAATTTGGCAAATTCCGTGACATTCCGCGTTATACAGTAAATTCCATTTTTATGACTGGATTCCGTGATTCCGTCTGCGTTTTCCACATCATGGAAATCATAGGGCCCTAGGTGCTGTGTGTGTGTGTGTGTGTGTGTGTGTGTGTGTGTGTGTAGGATGGGTTGTGTTCCCTAATGAAAAATAAATATACAAAAATGTATTTGAAATACATTTATTTGATGCTAAGTATACTACAAATACATTTACATATTTATGTACTTAATAAAAATACCTTGCAATTGTACTTTTAGTATACTAAACTGGCATACTTAAAGTCTGCTAAATTGGAACAATTTTTTTTTTTTTTTTTTGTACGTAATGCTCTTTAATTGTGCGGAAGTAGTGCTGAAGTCCAACTAAAGGCTTACTAAAGTATATTTGATTGTGCTAAAGTGGAAATATTGCAAGTACACCTCAGACATACTTTAAATGTTGCTTTTAAAGACCGATATTATTCAAAAACCATACAACCCTCATCAATAGTAACATTAAAACATATTTTAGTCTCAATATTAAGAAATGTGCATTGTGCACAAGCAGTACTCCAAATAAAGATGAATTATAATTTTTTATATCAATAAGTCTCGAAGTGATATGTCAGTAAATATGTTAATAGATTTGAACTATAATTAGTATGAAATAAATGCATTTTAAATAGATTAGTTCTTTACTAGGGTTGTGTGTGACGTTGTGTGTGTGTGTGACCGTGTGTGTGGTGTGTGTGTTGTGTGTGTGTGTGTGAGATGTATCATGTTGTGTGTGACGGTGTGTGTTGTGTGTGTTTTTAGGATAAGTCGTGCTGCGTGGGTCCCTGGGCGCTGCGGCCCCTGCTGGCTGATGGGGAAGATGTCCTGATGATCGGGTGTTTCTCTGCGCAGACGGTCGCACACGTGTCTGCAGTGGCTGCGTCTGCATCTGCGCACACACAGGCTGAAACACACACGCCTCAGTCAAACGCTCGTGGTCAGAACGGAGTGATCGTGTGTTTGGGAGACAGACCGCAGCCACAGACAGATGAGCTGCACAACACACTCACCAAACTGGGCTGCAAGAGTAAGAGCTGATATATGTGTATATATATATATATATATATATATATATATATATATATATATATATATATATATATATATATAAATAAATTTATCATGAATTTATAAATATATCGTGAATTTAGGAAAAATACATGAATAGTCCAAACTCAAAATTCAGGGAAATTCATATTATATATTTTTTTTTCGATATATTATCTTATATGTAAATAATATATACAATATAAATAAAAAAGACTCAAACACACTAAAAGTTAAGTGAATTTAGACAATAAACATTATATTGTACAGAAAGATGGATAAATTCAAAGATTTTAAAAATTCAAGAAAATTTAATTTCACATTTTTAATGTGTTATACATTAAAAACACAATATACAATATACTGTATGATTCATTTTAAATTATATAGTTTTATTTTATATGTTATAAATATTTATAACTATAGATTGTCACGGTGCACACACAAGGGAAGCGAGGAATAACTCAAAATACAGTCTTTAATGAAATCCAAAACAGACAAGGCAAGGCACAGCAAGACAAGGCAGGGTAGACACACAGGAACACCGGGAGTAACGAGTAGACCAGACGAAACTGAACAGAACAGGCAGGAACTAAATACACATAATAATAATCACACACACTGAATGAAATCTTATACAATCAAACTTGACGAGGACAGGAACAGGAAGGACCAAATAAGGGCATGGAGGGAAACACATGACACACACACATAGATGACTGTGACATAGATAGAGATAGATAGATATATCATATATACTGGAGGAATAATTTTATACAATATATTTATATATATTATATATTATTATGAAGATTTATATATAATACATACTATATAATATATAAATTACAAATTATATCTAAAAAGAAATCAAGAAAATTCAAACACATTAAAAGTTAAATGCTAATTGAAGCATTTCATTGTATAAAACTGAATTTACACATTTTAATTTTTCAAAATTCAAGAAATTTTTATTTCACATTTTTAATATACATTGAAAATACATACTGTATATATATAGAGAGAGATCATATATACTGTATGATTCATTTTAAATTATATAGTTTTATTTATATATTATAAATATTTATTACAATAGATACAGTATCATATATACTGTAAGATTAATTTTATACAGTATATGTATATTATATATTATTATAAAGATATATAAATAGTACATAATATATAAATTATAAATTATATCTAAAAAGAAACAAAGAAAATTCTAACATTAAAAGTTGAATGCTAATTAAAGCATTTCGTTGTATAAAAGTGAATTTACACATCACACACACACACACACACACACACACACACACAACTATTACAGTATGAAAAATGGATAAATTTACATTTACATTTACATTTAGTCATTTAGCAGACGCTTTTAACCAAAGCGACTTACAAATGAGGACAATAGAAGCAATCAAAACAAGCAAGGTGTTTTTTTTTTTTGTTTTTTTTTTTAAAGAAAACAAGTAGATAGAATATAGAAAAGAAAGCTAGTGTTACTTTTTCAAGAAAAGCTAGCAGTTAGAGAATAAATATGCAATTGATAGACGGTCAAGTGCTAGAGTTAGAGGGTCAGGATAAATATTCTGCTATAGGTAAGAATATACTGTTTGAATAAGAAAATACATGCTTGTAATAATAGGAGAGAAACTGCTGGGATGCTGGTTAGCAAATAGAGCTCAGCGAGTTAAAACCAGTGGATCTGAATGATAATTTGGGTTTCCACACAAGGCTCGGCTGATATGATGCAGATATATCTCTTATTGTGTGACATTACTCTTATGACAAATTGTTTGTGTTGTTCCTCATTTGTAAGTTGCTGTAGATAAGGGCATCTTCTAAATGAATAAATGTGAACCTAATGTAAATATTGTGCGTCCTGTTTTGCTGTAATTTAAACAGCGGCAGGTGCAAGGCTTTGATTCACAGGGAATGCATCAACTGATAAAAATGTACATCTTGAATGCATTTTAAGTTGCTTTACAATATGTTTCTGCTGAATGCATGAATGTAAATGCACAAATGAGCTCCTCCAGGACCATGATAGAGAGACACTGCTGAAGATTTGACTCAAACGTGTGTGTGTGTGTGTGTGTGTGTGTGTGTGTGTGTGTGTGTGTGTGTGAGTGTGAGTGTGGTGTGAGTGTGAGTGTGAGTGAGTGACCTTGGTATATTTATGTGGTAAAAATGCTAATACATGTCTCTAGGGGTCTGAATCAGGAGAAAAAATCCCCCATTGGGGACGTTTACTAAGACAAAATGGTTCATGAAGGGACTAAATTTTGTCTTTCAAACAACACCATTTTTATTGTGATTGAGATATTTTGAGTTCATCTGCATCATATCAGTATATATATCAGGGTTATTATAGTACACTAAAACTGAAATTAAAATCAAAACCCTAAAAAGAATAAAAAGAATATTCTTGTTACTTGACATAAAATAAATATTAACTGAAAGTTTAAAAAAAAAAAAAAAATATATATATATATATATATATATATATATATATATATATTATTTATATATATATATTTATATATATATATATATATATATATATATATATATATATATATTATATATATATATATATATTTCAGCTATTTCTAATTTTATGTTTAACTTGATGTACTAAGTGAAACAAAAAACCCTGCAACAAAATTACTAAAACCTGATTCAAAATATTAATAAAAACTGTAATAGTATCTTAATGATAGTAAAATAACACTGATATACTGTATGTATATATATGTGTGTGTGTGTGTGTGTGTGTGTGTGTGTGTTAAAAAAGAAAATTCATATTATTATATATAAACTGGATTTATAGATTTTTAGATAAACATTTATAATGTACAGTTTGAAAGTTGGATAAATATTTCTTTTAAAATTTGCTATAGGTAAAAATATACTGTTTTAATGAGAATATACTTGAAATACATGCTCATAATAATAGGTTTGGGATGCTGGTTAGTCCTTGGTTAGAAAATAGAGGTCAGAGAGATTCATTTTGTTAGAAGACAAATTAAATGTGTTTTTCAGATGTGAAGCTGCTTCCAGACTCTCTCGAGTCTCTGGACGTCTCTGACGCGCGTCTGCAGAAGATCAGTGTGGTGTTTCTGATGCCAGAGTGTTCTCTGTCCGCCGTCAGCAACCCTGTAGATTACATAATGCAGGAGAACAGAGGTACACACACACACACACAAAGACACTCACTCACACACACTCACACACACGGGGGGGGGGGGGGGTAGTTGGACTCAAAAATATCAATTATTATATTTTATTATTATATTAATATATTATATTTAGACAATTATTGTCAAACAATTATACTCATTTAGTAATATAAATATATTTTAGTGTAGGCTATATCTTTAGAGTTTTATAATTCATTATCTTCTTGTCAGTCCACCGGTTCACATTTACAACTGTGTAAAAATAAGGGTCGTTTTTAGCTTTGGTCTAAATAAAGAGCAGAAGGGTTTATTGAAAAATGCAAATTTATTCTCTGCCAGTAGGTGGTGCTTTACGCCAGGAATATAGCTGTTTCCCCAGTAACCACAGTAAACAAAGCAGCGCAGCACCTGACTTTAAAACGTGCAGCGCTCATATTTAATCAATTAATTTAATCAATTTTGAAGTGTAAGCTATATCTAAATTTACATGTATAGTTTGTTTTTTTTCACCGGAGCACCACCTGAGCCTTCGCCTCTAATTTCTACCAGTGACCCTTGTTTCCTTCCCGCGGTTGCCAAATTGTGGAGACAAATGGTTTGAAATTTATGATGTGTCAATTGTGTGAGAAGGATGCGTTTCAT
The DNA here is from genome assembly GCA_039654775.1 of Spinibarbus caldwelli. Lineage (NCBI taxonomy): Eukaryota > Metazoa > Chordata > Actinopteri > Cypriniformes > Cyprinidae > Spinibarbus > Spinibarbus caldwelli. The sequence goes on along the minus strand of CM077247.1, from coordinate 1,558,460 downwards.
ACAAGATCTGGCAACTGGACAACCTTGGAATTTTTTGATGTGATTATTCATATAATGAGGTTTGGGCCATACAAATTACGGGATTTTTACTGAAGGCGAATGTAGCAAACATATAAAATACGCCCAGTGAGATTTTTTTATAGAAAGATTAAAAATACGGGAGAAATACGGGAAAATATTTAAACGGGATGATAGCGGGATAGAATAGTAAAATACGGGAGAATCCCGGGAAAAATGGGAGGGTTGACAGGTATGACACACACACACACACACACACACACACACTCATCATACTCACTCTGAGCGTCAGTCACATGTGATGTTCTGGACCGGTTTCAGACCCACGGCTCATGCTGGATCTCTCCCAGGGTTCAGTCTCTCCAGAGAAACTCCAGACTCTCGTGTGCCAGCAGAGGAAAGACCTGCAGCACGTCATCCAGTGTAAGTGTGTGTGTGTGTGTGTGTGTGTGTGTGTGTGTGTGTGTGTGTGTCTGTTTATGTGTCTATTTGTGTGTGTGTTTGTGTTTCACTTCACCTTACCTAATGAGTTCAGACATAAATAATGACCTAAAATCATCTGGATGAGCTACAAAATATTCATCTAAGTAACTATACTACCTTAATAATATTGATTAAAAAAATACTAATTTGCTTACAATTCTTGCTTACAACAAAACCATTCATTATCTAAATCACTTAATTACTTTCTCCAGGCTTATGCCAGAACCTCAGACTTTTCACCTGTGACATCCATCTTATTCTCATTAATGCTTTTATTTATCAATCTCTTAATCAAACAAAACAAACCAACATTGAAATCTGTTAATCAAACAAAACCGAATGACATTCAAATCTCTTTCTAGAACAAAAACCAACAACATTTAGATCTCTTAATCAAACAAAACTGAGCATTTAAATCTCTTTCTAGAACAAAACCGAATGACATGTAAAACTCTTTTGTAGCATTTGGACCAATCAGACACACATTTGTTCATCAGATTTAACAAATCAAATTAGTTATTAGATTAACAAATAATCACAGACCCCTCACCCAACACACATTCTGGGTGCCGTATGTCTGTGGATGACTCCAGGCCCCCGGTTCCATAGCAACCAACCTGATAACACTAGTTTTATTGCTCTAAGGAATGCGGGCCGAGCAACACTCACCTCATTTTCTTTCTGGAGTCCATTGGCTCTTTGACTTCCCAGTCTGCGGTTCTGTTAGACCTTAAGAGGATAAGGAAGATGTGAGCTAGAACTCTTCTGGACCCTTAAGTTATTGTGCCAGGCTTCGTGGCCTTGTCTTTTCATTCAAACAAAGATTCTGATAGCTGATGTCTCTTAACTCTTCTTCCCTTTTCACCTGGGAAGAAACTCCCAATCACCATTGAGTCAAAACATCTTTGGAATTCATCACTCTTCAAACCAGGAAGAACGTGATTGTAAGTCCAAAACCTTGAAACCATCAAGACTTTCATCCGAGACTGCATTCTGGACATTCGTCAAGATCAAGGCAGTGCAAGTATAGTACATTTAACTAAACGAAACAGAAGTTTAGTATAAGTTACAGACCCCGTTATAAACGGCGCTGATGGTTTTACTCAGGTGGTTAAATGACTTTTTCCATAACTGCATTCTCTGTTTTCTCTAATGGCTTCATTCACCCACTTTAGCTCCACTTTGTATGTATGCGTGAGTGTATGTTATTCGTTGTTTGTTTAGATTAGTTATGTGTGTTAGCGTTTAGTTAATAAAACTCTTGTGCACAAATTACATGAGTTTCTGATTCTGCCTTGCATATTAATGTCCCTTTACGATTTTGACCCTTGCTACATGCTCTAATGCATTAATAGGAAGATATTTTCTGTGGCCACGGAAATATCCTTTCTTAGAGTTGATATGAATTTACACTGAATGTTCGCTGGACGAACAGATCAGCTGATGGCAATTTAACTCTGCGACAGTCGTTACTGTCAGCCGATATGAATAATTGTAATTAATCATAATTAATTGTAATTATTTATATACAATTCCCTTTTGAGCTAATTTGCTACACTTTCTAGAACAAAACCAACATTTAAATCTCTTTCTAGAATGAAACCAAACTACATTTAAATCTCTTTCTAGAACAAAACCGAATGACATATAAAACTCTTTCTAGAACAAAACCAAACAATATTTAAATCTCTTTTTAGAACAAAACTGAACATTTAAATCTCTTAATTGACCAAAAACCAAATGACATTTAAATCTCTTACTAGAACCAAACTGAATGACATTTGAATCTCTTAACAGAGCAGAAAAAAACATTTAAATCTTTCAAGATCAAAACTGCCCGACATTTAAGTCTCTTAATCAAACAAAAACTGAACGACATTTAAATCTCTTTCTAGAACAAAAACCGAACTACATTTAAATCTCTTTCTAGAACAAAACCAACAACATTTAGATCTCTTAATCAAACAAAACTGAACATTTAAATCTCTTTCTAGAACAAAACCGAACTACATATAAAACTCTTTCTAGAACAAAACCGAATGACATATAAAACTCTTTCTAGAACAAAACCAACAGTTAAATCTCTTTCTAGAGCAAAAACCGAACTACATTTAAATCTCTTTCTAGAACAAAACCGAACTACATATAAAACTCATTCTAGAACAAAACCGAATGACATATAAAACTCTTTCTAGAAAAAACCAACATTTAAATCTCTTTCTAGAACAAAACCGAACTACATTGAAATCTCTTTCTAGAACGAAACCAAACTACATTTAAATCTCTTTCTACAACAAAAACCGAACTACATTTAAATCTCTTTCTACAACAAAAACCGAACTACATTTAAATCTCTTTCTAGAACAAAACTGAACTACATATAAATCTCTTTCTAGAATGAAACCGAACTACATTTAAATCTCTTTCTAGAACAAAAACCGAACTACATTTAAATCTCTTTCTAGAACAAAACTGAATGACATATAAAACTCTTTCTAGAACAAAACCAACATTTAAATCTCTTTCTAGAACGAAACTGAACTACATTTAAATCTCTTTCTAGAACAAAAACCGAACTACATTTAAATCTCTTTCTAGAACAAAACCGAATGACATATAAAACTCTTTCTAGAATAAAACCAACAGTTAAAACTCTTTCTAGAACAAAAACCGAACTACATTTAAATGTCTTTCTAGAACAAAACTGAACTACATATAAAACTCTTTCTAGAACAAAACCGAATGACATATAAAACTCTTTCTAGAACAAAATCGACATTTAAATCTCTTTCTAGAATGAAATCGAACTACATTTAAATCTCTTTCTAGAACAAAAACCGAACTACATTTAAATCTCTTTCTAGAACAAAACCGAATGACATATAAAACTCTTTCTAGAAAAAACCAACATTTAAATCTCTTTCTAGAACAAAACCAAACTACATTTAAATCTCTTTCTAGAACGAAACCAAACTACATTTAAATCTCTTTCTACAACAAAAACCGAACTACATTTAAATCTCTTTCTAGAACAAAAACCGAACTACATTTAAATCTCTTTCTAGAACAAAACTGAATGACATATAAAACTCTTTCTAGAACAAAACCAACATTTAAATCTCTTTCTAGAACGAAACTGAACTACATTTAAATCTCTTTCTAGAACAAAAACCGAACTACATTTAAATCTCTTTCTAGAACAAAACCGAATGACATATAAAACTCTTTCTAGAATAAAACCAACAGTTAAAACTCTTTCTAGAACAAAAACCGAACTACATTTAAATGTCTTTCTAGAACAAAACTGAACTACATATAAAACTCTTTCTAGAACAAAACCGAATGACATATAAAACTCTTTCTAGAACAAAATCGACATTTAAATCTCTTTCTAGAATGAAATCGAACTACATTTAAATCTCTTTCTAGAACAAAAACCGAACTACATTTAAATCTCTTTCTAGAACAAAACCGAATGACATAAAACTCTTTCTAGAACAAAACCAACATTTAAATCTCTTTCTAGAACGAAACTGAACTACATTTAAATCTTTCTAGAACAAAAACCGAACTACATTTAAATCTCTTTCTAGAACAAAACCGAATGACATATAAAACTCTTTCTAGAATAAAACCAACAGTTAAAACTCTTTCTAGAACAACAACCAAACTACATTTAAATCTTTCAAGAACAAAACCGCCCGACATTTAGATCTCTTAATCAAACAAAACTGAACATTTAAATCTCTTTCTAGAACAAAACCGAATGACATATAAATCTCTTTCTAGAACAAAACCGAACGACATATAAAACTCTTTCTAGAACAAAACCAACATTTAAATCTCTTTCTAGAACAAAAACCGAACTACATTTAAATCTTTCTAGAACAAAACCAACAACATTTAGATCTCTTAATCAAACAAAACTCTTTCTAGAACAAAACCGAATGACATATAAAATTCTTTCTAGAACAAAACCAAACAATATTTAAATCTCTTTTTAGAACAGAACTGAACATGTAAATCTCTTAATTGACCAAAAACCAAATGACATTTAAATCTCTTACTAGAACAAAACTGAATAACATTTGAATCTCTTAACAGAACAAAAAAAAAACAACATTTAAATCTTTCAAGAACAAAACCAAACATCATTTAAATTTCTTACTAGAACAAAATTCAGGAAAAAACATTCCATTACAATGTATAAATAATGTTTTTGTGATCATTTTCTGAGACTCTGAATGAACATTCTGTTACTGGACTGTTTGTTCATAACTTTGAGAGAACCTTGCCAGAAAGTTAACCAAAATTCCCTGTTAGCTGGGTTTTTACATTACTTGGCATCTTTCGGTTTAAATATTGAACTGCGGTGCTTGGCGGAAAGAATTATTAAAAATAAATAAATAAAATATTATGGTTTACTCAGTTAAGTATCATGCCTTAACCCTTGTGTATAATCAGCCTCTTACGGCTTATTCTGTAACTAGTCCTGTAACTCATGTGCTAGTGTATATCTAGTGAACTAGAGCTGATCCAGAGTGATTTGAACATAATCACGTTCATAATTTCTGTGATGATTTATGTCATATTGATCCAGTGTGTGTGTGTGAGATCCTTTCATCAGCGGTTATCGAGCGTGAAGACGCTCCGGTCCCTCCCTGCAGATTCCCGTTAACATAGCATTAATTAATGGCCAGCGTGAATCAATTGTAGTCTGTCAGTGACCATGGTTCTCTGCAGTGTGTGTGTACGATCGTTTTGCTCATGCTTGTGTGTGTGTGTGTGTGTGTGTGTGTGTAGTTCCTCAGGTGCGAGCAGTGCTTTACTCCACCTGTTCTGTTCACCCAGAGGAGAACGAGGAGCTGCTGAAGACGGTTCTCTCACAAACACAGGAGAATCACTCCACAGCGTCGCCCTACAGGTGTGTGTGAACTCACATCTCAAAGGTGTTTTCTTATGGTCACAAATTAATTTTGTTTAAATTAATTCAGTGTGTCCTACAAAATGAAAAGGGAATTAAGTAATAATGATATAAACAAATTGTTTTTCCTTTTAGTTCATTCTGAGCAAAAACTTTAAAACTTTTTTTTTTTTTTCTAGTTTTAGGGTGACAAAGTCTCCTTTCTGAAAGTTTACCAATTAGAATGAAATAAAAGGATGGTTAATAACGTTTGCTTTGTTATGAGAGTGCATTGTGCATATATATATATATATATATATATATATATATATATATATATATATATATATAATTATAACTAAAACTTATTTATATAAAATGTATGTATATCATGTATATTTTATATATAAATATACATGAAATAGTTGTATGTGTACAATTTTTTTTATATTTTATTATGTATATTTTATACATAAATATATGTTAAATAATTTTATATAAACAATTTATTGATATTTTGTCTATAAGTCTTATGATTTTTGGACAACTTCTGCCTAAAACAGACTTGCAATTTGATGATCAATTACTGCTTTATTCAGAAACAGAAGTAACTTAATAAACAAACAAAGAAACAAATAAACATAATAGAAGTGGTGTAAGGGAACAAATCTGACAAATTAATATTTTTTCAGCAAAAGCAATATAGCATCAGACCCTTCTAAATACAGGTTAGACTTAAATACAGATGCCTTAATCTGGTGTTTCTTGAATATCTTGAATAATATTTGTTTCACCACATTTCGATAATGGCCCAAATTGTGTGTGTGTTTGAGTGCCTGGATAGATTGAGCTAGTCATGATTAACCAATCAGCTGTTTGCAATGATAATTAGCCCCGCCCCTCTCTCCCTGTGCTCCAATCAGCTGATGGTGAGCAGCTGTTGTTGAGTATAAAGCTCAGTGTTCAGTGAGGAGCAGAGAGTGTTGAAAGAATTGTTCCTCACATACAATTTTGTCTCTAATTTAATCTCTCTGTAATGATATAATTTCACCCTTTTGTTTGTCTATTTTGTGTGAGTTAGTTAGATGGCTACTAAAGAGTTAGACATCCAGAAAAACCCCTCATGGGAATCCTGCTAAAGTGTTGAAAGACAGAAATTTCTGAAGGGTTTAGATCATCAGTGAAGAGGCTTTGGTTCTAGACGGTGTCGGTGATTATAGTGGCTGTGTTTATAAGTGAACATCAAGATGTGATTTTTAGAGTTAAATCATCACAATTAACTCCTATTGTTTATGAAGGCAAAAGGAATTGAAATGCATGCTGTCACATTTAAACAGCATCTCATGTTCAGCAAGAACTACAAACTAGCAGTGATCTGTTTTAACTCCAGTTTTGCTCACAAACTGCAGTAGAGAGTCACTCTTGGAAGGTTTTTACACTTGAGTGTATTTGTTAATAGATCAGATGGTTTTCAGTGACTCAATTGTTAATAGATTGTTTTCTTGTGTAGTTGGCAACAGTTTCCATAAACGTCTCATTAGAAATCTGCTTTAATTACTTGCATTTAATTTAGCAAACAAAAATAGTTTTATCCAAAGCAACTTGCAATTGAAGTAAACCCGTCTAAAAAAAATTTGAATAATGTTAAAATAAAATGAAGCTGATGTACTTAGTATTTTCAGTGCAGTAAAGCAAGACAAACTCAGTTTGTGTGACGCATGAACATATTTCCAACACCGTATCATGAGCAGCATGTGTTTTTGCGTGTGTAAGAAGGCAGAATGCACATTCACTATGCATTTTAATTTATTCAGTTTAATAACTGCATTAGGCCATATCGTGATTTTCAATATATTTTGATTTAATTGTGTAGCCCTGTTGGAGGAGGATATTAAGGACTCAAGCTGCACTCGTAGTTTTCCTCGCTCGAGTTTCCAGAGTCAGATAAATGAGTGATTGTGAACGTCTCTCTGGTCTCTTTCTAGTCTCAGTGCTGTATTGTGTGATCAGATGGAAACAGCAGTTCACACAGATTCTAGTATCACACACTTTAGAGCGAAAAATCTGCCATTTTTATAACAAAATGACACTGTGCAGAATTCAGTGAAGCCAGGATAAAAAATTAAATACCACAACATTAACATAGACATTAACTTTATTTACCCCCTTAATTGATTTCCACTCCCTTTTTGAACCTCTTTAAATGTATGTATCCCCTTTCGTGTAAATTTTATTCAGTAAATGCAATTAGAATAATGAGAGGGCTAAAATCGATATCAGCAAAATCCAGTTATTCCCTGCAGAAATGGCACAGAAACTACACCTGAAGTAGCGTTTAGTGTTTAATCAATCTCAGAGATTCCATAACACTGCATTAAATATGAATTATATTGAATACAATATGTAATGTTGGGGGAAAAACATTTATACTCTAAACATGAAACAAGTCGTTCAATGAGTTATTCACTCAAACGGCTGATTCACTGAGCAACGAAGCACATGACTGGCTGTGTCTGAAATCACATACTCTTGAGTCAGTGCTTCTTTTTGGAAAAAAATAATTACTGCTTGAATGTTCAAGTATAGTATGAATGTAATCTGGACATACATTTATCATGCCGTTGTGACCTAACAGAATCAGTTGTGTTGCTTCATATTTGGAAATCTGTAAAGTGTTCATCAGATGCACACTTCAGAATCTCCTCTGCTGATTTATGAATACTTCAGACATTTGGTTCAAGTTCACATAAGTTCACATCCCTTTTTTGCTGTCTATATAGTAGGGAAGTATGCAATTATTTTTATTTTTTTTTTTTCTCAAATGGATGATTGACTCACCTGATTTGTTCAAACACACTGAATCATTCAGGAATGAAACAGCTGCGTTTATTGGAGATGCAACAGTTGTGCTGTGACTCTGTTTGGAACTATTTTTACTGGAAGAATAGAGCAAAAACAGTCAGTATTGTCTATAATAGCATATAGGGAAGGACAAATGAGTGGACAGACACTCCTGGATAAAAAAACAAAGTGGTTTTGAAGTTCATTACTTAATC
>CM077247.1:1475000-1547500 GCA_039654775.1 Spinibarbus caldwelli | reverse complement strand
ATAAAAAAAAAAATACAGTACAGAGGTTCCCCTCAGTTCAACTGATTTTTATATATTTTATGCATTTGTCAGATGCATTTATCTAAAGCGACGACTCAGAAGACATGCTGTATTGTTTCAAATACACTTCAGCCCTTTTGTTTGTTTGTTTTGTTTTTGCTTTATCTCCTGCACAGCCTGAACCAGAAGTGATAGAAACACCACAGGAAGTGCTTGCTCACGCAGTGGCCAAAGGCCTGTTAGATGGCCTCCAACCAAACCAGCCGATCAAGAAACAAGGCCGAGGCCGACGGTCCCGCAGAGCACCCGCCAATCAAAAGCGCTCTGTGAAGACCCGCCCAAACGCTACACAGAGTGACCAATCACGCGTGGCGGAATTTTTGAACCATGAGATGAAAGGAAGCAGCTCAGAGCCGACATTGAGTCATCAGAACGACAGAACTACATCGCCTCGGAGTCCGTAACCTAAATTAACAAATACACATCATAACATTAGTTTTAGCTTGACTTGATTGTTAATCCTAGGGTCAGTTTTACTAAACAGGGCAAATTAGAGAGCTCAATTCCAAAACAGCGCTGATGGGCGTGGAAATTTCTGCGGGTGATTTACTAACAACGCGCAAATTAGAGAACACAGACGCACCACCTCATTTACATATCGACCAATGCAATATACCAAGCACAGCGCAAATTAGCATAGTGGCAAATAAATAAAGAAAGAAGGCACAGTACGTTGAAAAGAACCGGAGGCCAAAAAATGAAGAGTTGCAAGAAGTTTTAATAGACTTGGTATTGTGTGACCCCTAGTTGAGGGTTCCAAGTCGTCTTTTACTTCCTGAAGCAAATTAAAAATAACATGGCTTGGCAAACTATATGTTCGGATAATGTGTTCTTCTGGCATTCTAAATAAATTAATACGTATAGAAAAAAATCCTTTTCCTTCTACCACGCTCTCTGTTCTCTGCAGCGCCTCCTCGAGCAACAATCACCGCAACCATTTCAAGCGCAAAATACTTTAAGACATGCTTTTTTGAGCGTTAAATAATGGCTCAAATACCAGTAATTTGACAAGCGCAAACATTAGTAAATCTCGTTGCGTGATTTACTTTAATACTCTCCTCCCATAAATTTTACGTCTGAAAGGGAAACTCCTACAAATGCATATTCAATAAGGTCAGGCACAAAAATAACTGTCCACGCCTTTTCAGCGCTAATTCTTCACTGCGCGTCTTTAGTAAATCCTGACAGTACTATTTTAATGCCAAAACACGGTTTGCGCTGGCGCATGCTGTTAGTAAAACTGTGCCCTAATATTTTTTTCAGAGTAAACTACTGAGGAAATCTCACCAAACAATCTCTTTACTTCTGTATCTCCGCAGATAAACCCTCTAGTCCTCGATGTCCCTCTCAGAGCGGTTTCACAAGGACAGGCTCCGCCCCTAGCCACACCCCTTTCAGTTCGTACCATAAAAGTTTGGCTGCGGCTGCAGTTTCCACCAATGATAATCACACTTTTCTGCCTCCCGCTCTGCCCAAAAGCCGACAGAAAGTGCTTCGGCCGGCAACAGTCACATTTCCTCCTGTTCTGTTGTCAAGCGACGCTCTTCTTCCTCTGAGGTGGAGCCACGCCAGTCCTGCCCGACCAAGCCCCGCCCACACATACCTGCAGTAGCATAATTCGACACCGGGGGTCCCTCGAACCCAAACGGCGTTCAGAGCGAGACTGAATCATCTGCGGCCATGGCTCTGACACGCATTAGTCAGTATTTCAATCGCTTTCTTAATATTTGAATTCCAGATATATATGTATAAGAGCACAACTAACTCATTATAACTAAACTTGAGTGTCACTGCCATCAAAACATGCATATTTTCTAATGTCACTTGAGTTTACATGCAAATAAAACGCAGAGAGACACTTTTATTTTGATGTAATTTATTTCCACAACATGATACATTAATATGGTGTAAAAATGAGTGTCTTAGTGGTTGATCTGGTTTAAAACACCATTCTGTGAGAAATAACATTCCTGTGTTTGTTTTTTGACATCTGAAGCTTATATTTTAGCAGGGATTCCTCATGTATGTGAGAGTCTGAAATGCTCTACGCAAGTACGCAAAATGTCTTAGCAAAGCAAGCTCAGTTCATGCATCACTGCGTTCCACTATTCATAATGCAATGCAAGTATGTTTTGCATCTTCAGCACTGCTAGAAAGGGCGTTACGGCGGGCGTTACTGTAAATCGACGTCTTATACAGTTTCTCAAGGAGATACGGTGGAGAAATGGTTTTTAGATAACGTTGCTCTCTAAGTCAACAGGGTTTACAACTCTTTTACTTTCACAATGTGGGATACTTGATGAAAAAAATAAGAGACTTTATTTTGCTATTTAAAAATTGATGCAATTATGAAAAGTGGCTGTTACACACCAAAAGGGCACCAAAATAAGAGGGTTTTCTGATGTCACTTTAAAAGAAACGTCGTCTCCGAAGTGGATCCAACCAGCTGTTCAGTGGTTATCATCAAAGTTGAATTCAATGGTTTTTCTGCAACTACTGACATTTCGACCACATTTTACAATGTTGAAGGTCCTTTTCTATCCAGTAAAAGCTCTTTTAGTGTAATTGTACAAATGTCCAGCTTCAGCTTCTTGTGTCTTTTTGCTGTCAAATCTTGACTGATTTTTCTCAAGTAAGCATCAGAATAACTGCAGTCATATCTCCAGATGAACACTTACTGGACTGAAGCAGCTCAGCTTTACTTGATTCTCCATCAATCATGTTTTAGTCTCAAATCTGATCATCAGGATCTTTTGAGGAGCGTTTGTTTCCAGAAGCTTTACTTTCACTGTTCCTCAGCGGAGGAATGATCTTCATCTCACATCTTCTGAGGAGCGTTTATTTCTTCATCTCTCAATCAGCATTGGATTGCATTGCATTATATGTTTGGATCATTTCAGTTTCATCTTAGTAAGACATATTATTGGAGATATAGAGCGACCGCTGATATTTAGATCATTTTATCTGCTGTACTGTTAGAAAGATCTCATTGATTTACATCACAAGCATCAGAATTTCATCATACAAATATCAGCATCTGCACCAAATTGCATATTTTTGCTCAGTTTGAGTCTCTGAATAAAACTGAGCTGTTTTTTTCCTTATTTTCTCACTGTATCAGACTATATGAGCCATAAAAGCCTGATTGGATCAAATGCGATATTAAACAAAAACATATACATTTTGCCTAAAGGTTCAATAAAGAGTTTCATTTAAAAAAAAAAAAAAAAAATAGATTTCATATTTCAGGCTTTACCTAACATTGACTTGCTTTAACATCTTTAGCTGGACATCTGAATAAAAACACATCTGGTTTAATGTCATTTATACATTTTGAAGGAGCTTTTTTTGAATACTGAAGACTTTTAGTGCCACAGGATCATGTTGAGTTTGTACAAAAGCAGCGCACTTTTTTGCCAAGCGTTCACATGTGTTTGCATACTTGCGCAGGGACTCTTTCAGGCCGTCGTGTTTAACTAAAGGAGTGTGTTTGTGTGATCAGAAAATCCCCATTTCGCTCTTCATTACAGTATCAGACTGAGCAGATGTTACAGACAGACTCTGATGTATTACAATATTCCCACTGAACATCATGATATGATGATAGATCAGACAGATCGTGAGTCTCTGACATTTTTACACACTTTCCAAAAGCGGAAAATTCACTCTAAATTTCTTGGGGAAAGAGAAAAAATTTCAAAGGATCCAATTTCCCGAGTGTGTGAATAAGCGGCTGGTTTGAAATGAAACACACTGTGGCATGGATCCAGGTCACGCCTGTGAAGACTTACATTGATCAGTGCCACATGAACACTGATGCCCTCGAAATACTTGAGTGAGAATGTGTTAGTGTAAGGCAGACGCATGCTTCATTCAGCGCAGTTATGCACTGACATCATCTCATTCATCTCACTCGTCTTTTTTTGTTATGTTGGCCTGTGTTTCTCTTCTCGTTTGCATCAGTAAATACACACACACACACCTGCTGTCCGTCACAGCCCTTCTGCTCTGTCATTGGTGGGGAACCTCGGGGGCGGGCTTCTTTTTCAGAGTGTCTATAATTGATTGGACGCCGCGCTTGACGCTGGACGTTACGCGGCGGGTGACTGAGTCGGTAGGAGGCGGAGTCAAGGAGCCGGTTTTCCCCAGACACTTCTGATACCGCAACTAGAGGGAAAAACACAAGTTTAACCCATAAACGAATGGAGAATGATGTATGATCCACTTAGTATGACTTTATGTACAGAATCCGTGGCATGCTGTCGTTCCAAATGGAAAATGAACTTGTCTTTCAGCTTGTAAAAACTAATAAAAACGCAAATGTTTGAGAGCAAACACAAAGTTTCTTTGGGACGGAAAACGCTTGTGAATGCAAAAGTTGTGTGAAGGAGGGGACAAAACGTTTGTGAGTGAATGCAAAAGATTTGCGAAATAACAGTTTCTTGAGGGAATGCAAAATATTTGCAAGCAAACAAACATTGTGTGAGCTGACAGTTTTTGGCTAATGCAGAATTTCTTAAGGGAAGGCAAACATTTTGAAAGTTAATAAATTGTTTAAATGCTTTTACATTCAATTGCAAAAAATGTTACCCCAAGAAACTGTTAGTTTGTAAAACTGCATTTACTCTCAAACTTTTGCAATTTTTACAAAATGTCTCAAAACATTTGCGTTCCCTCAAGAAATGTTTCCATTCGCTAACACAACTTTTTGCTGACTCTCAGAAGGTTTGTTCATTTAAATTTTGCATTAGCCAAAAACCGAGCTCACACAATATTTGCATTTACTCAAACTTTTTGCGTTCCCTCAAGAAACTTAGTTGACACAACTTTTACATTCCCTTGAGAAACGGTTTCCTCAAGAATTTTTGTGTTTGCACTCAAAGCCTGTCAACTCTCAAAATGTTCCCTAGAGAAACTTTAAAACTCTGTGTATGCTTACGAAAGTTTGCATTCCCTCAATAAACTGTTGCATTCACTCACAAAACTTTGGCGTTTCCTGAAAAAATTTTGCATTCATTATCAAAACTGAGATTTACGATGAAAAAAGTTTGTATTCCCTCCAAGAAATTTTGCGTTTGCTCACAAACTTTTTACTCAAAATGTTTGTTTGCCAAAAACTGTTAGCTCACAAAACTTTTCCATTCCCTTGACAAACTTTGTGTTTGCTCTCAAACTTTTGTTTCCTCAATCTTTGTTCATCACAAAATTTGTCAACTCTTAAAATGTTCCCTCTGAGAAACTTTGTATGCTTATGAAAGTTTGCATTCCCTCACAAAACTTTTTTTGTTAGCTCACAAAATGTCTCAGAAATAAATTGTTAGCCAAAAACTTTTAGCTCACACAATGTTTACGTTTACTTACAAACATTTTGTGTACAAACAAGGTTTCTTAAGCTCACAAATTGTTTGTTTGCTCTTCAAACCTATGCATGCCTTTAAATTCGCTCACAAACCATTTGTTAGCTAAATTTCAGCTAAAATACAGCCTCAATCTTTGCGTTCCCTCAAAAAACTGTTCACTCATTTTTTGTAGCTCTTAAAATGTTTGCATTTGCTCAAGAAATTCACAAACATTTTGTATTTGCACTCAAAACCTTTAACACAATTTTTTTTTTCACTTAAGAAATAGTTAGCCAAAAACTGTTAGCTCACACAAGGTTTGCATTCACTCAGAAAACTTTTGTAAGCTCACAAAATGTATGCGGTTGCTCTCAAAACTTCTGCGTTTTCTCAGACTTTGTTCTCTCTAAAACTTTTGTTAGCTCACAAAATGTTCCCTTCAGGAACTTTGCATTCAGTCTCAATTTTTGCGTTTGAAAAATGTTTGCAATCAAAACATGTGGGTTCCCTCAAACTTTGAGTTTGATCACAAAACTCGTTAGCTCACAAAATGTTTGCATTCGTTCAAGAAACTTTTGCATTCACTAAAACATGTTTTTTTTTTTTTTTTTGTTTGCTCTCAAATTCTTGCTTGGCCACAAAGTGTTTGTTCACACACGAAAATTGGAATTCGTTTGCAAACAATGTCTGCATTAGCTCAAGAAACTTTGCATTCATTCCTTTGAGAAATTTTTGAGTTTGTTCTCAACTTTTTATATGGACATCAACTTGACAACTAGTCACCACTGATAAGCTAGTACTAAATATAATGTAGAAACTTTAATTTTCTGTAAAGCTGCTTTGCAACAATTTGTATTGTGAAAAGCACTATACAAATTAAACTTGAATTGAATTGAACTTTTGCAGTCCCTCAAGAAACTGAAACTCATACTTTTGTCTTCATAAAGCTTTTTTTGTTTGTTTGTTTTTAAAACACTTGCATAAATTATTTGGTACATGTGGCAAAATATATTTGTTAAAAATGCAAATGTAAGAAGAATCTAGCTCAGTTTTGCGTTTGCTCGTAAAATTGTTAGGTCACGATTTTTCACTTTTACAAGTGTTCCTTCTCAAAACGCTTCACCATACTTGGTTTAAATTTTATATTTAATCAGTACTATTCCTTAAATGTGATTTCCGTGTGATGTGTTTGTCACTCACCACACAGGCCGACTGCACAGCCTCTGATACGCTTCCCGCGTTGGGTTCGCACCAGAACACGTGACACTGGAAGTGCTGGTTTCCCGTGTCCATGATGAACGCAAACGTATGGACGTCACGCCCCACTCCCATGAAAGACAGGAAGCGCACGCGGCACTCCACTATGACTTCCTCCTCCTCTTCCTGTCCAAACAGAGGAGAAATGACAGTAATAAACCCGTTTGTCTCATGTCACCAGCTCTGATTTACTTTCACAGGGCTATGAATGTTTCATCAGGGTCAAAGCACAAAGAGAAGAGCATGAGTCGCACAGTTTTGATTTCTCTGCAGTGAATTTGTTCTCGGAGTGTCCTGGTGTCCATGTGGACAAAGTTTTGTGTCATTTTGATATTTTAAACTCAAATTATACAGGTGAATTAGACATTAAGGGCCAGATTTGGCATTTACGTTTGTCAAATAAGTGAATGAACCTAAATTATTCAATATCAGTCCTCAATGAGTCACACCCCAAAATTGCATTGCATTTCTCTTTATGGGCTCTATAAAATACAGAAAAGAGAAGCTCATGTTTTTTTTTTTTTTGTTTTTTTTTAAAAAAGCACTTTCTGTAATTACATAAATTGTTGCATTTGTACTCAAAAGTTTGCGTTTGCCTTCAACTTGTTAGCTCACAACATGCTTGATCAAGAAACTTTGTGATGGCTCACAAATGTTTTGCATTTCTTTTAAGACACTATCAGGTTATACAATTTTTGCATTCACTTACAAACATTTTGCATTCACTCTCAAACTATGTGTTAGCTCTCACAAAATGTTTCCTAAGTTTGAGAAACTTTGCATTCACATTTGAAACCATGTACACTTGAAAAACGCTGTGTTTGTTCACAAAAAGCATATAATTTTTTCCTCCTTTCTCACGTTTTTTTTTTTTTTTAAAGCACTTACATGAATATGGTAAATGTGTTAAATTGTATTTAAGAATGTAAATGTAAAAAGTGTTTAAAAATTTGCATTCACTCAGTAAAAGTTTGCAATCCCTCAAGAAAATTTAACTCACAAAAAGTTTCTCAAGTGAATGTAAATAGTTGGAAAAGTTCTCTTTTAAGCACTTGCATGAATTATTTGGTAAATGTGTTAAATTTGTATTGAGTTAAGAATGTAAAAGTGTAAATCAGCATCTAATCAAAATAAAAATATTTTTTTTTTTTTTTTTTTTTTTTTTTTTTTTTGTCTCTAGATGACATTTCATGACAGTCAGACAAAAACCAAAGATTCACTTGTAAATTTTCATCTATGTGGTCTGATGCACAAACTGTTTCAGGGCAGAAAAATAATGAAGAAAATGTAGAAATTGTCAGAAGAATGTAAAAAAAAGCATCACCTTTTCTTTGATGACAGTAATTGTGGCGTCAGCGACGTTGAGCAGGACGGGGGTCCAGTCCTCTTTCCCTGCGGAGGACATCAGACTGTCTATTGCTCCATTTATCATGTCCATTCCTGAAACACACCATTTGATAAGAACATTATAGTTCCTTACAGTTACACAGGATGAAGTTTAAAATAACGTATAGTGTAGAAATGAGTTTGCTTCCAAAACCTTGTGATCAGTCTGTCAGCATCCAAACAGAGATGAAGTTCAGGAGTGACTGATTTACTTCCTGTCAAGTTTATTTAAAAGGATGTGTATTGTGTAAAAAAAAAAAAAAAAAATCTTAAATTTAACTTGACTGATTTGGATATACTCGATGCAAACATCATACAAATGCCGCTCAGTACATGACGTGCACAAGACTCGTCTCAGAATTGCATGTTGCAAAGCCAATAACGTCATGCTTTCTCCCATTGTGTTGGGGTTAATCTGACACACACTCGATATTCAAACTGTTCGAAATACTGGTTAAACTATTTATTTCTTCTTGAAATTTGGTGAATATTTCTCATTTAGGGTCATGAATGTGCATGCAAAGTCTTGACACACAGATGTGTTTTGAAAGGGCTGTACAAATTTTGTTAAGATTTCTACGTTGGGTTCAATTTGACTCGCACTCCATTTTCAAACTGCTCAAAATACTTGTTAAACAATGTATATCTTCTTGAAATTTCGTGAGTATTTCTCATTTAGGGTCATGAATGTGCATGTAAAGTTTCAATGCACAGATGTGTTTTGGGAAGGCTGTACAAATTTTGATAAGACTTTTCTGTTGGGTTCAATTTGATCCACACTTGATTTTCAAACAGCTTAAAATGCTGGTTAAACTAATTTCATCTTGAAATTTGGTGAATTTTTCATTCTGGGTTATGAATGTGCATGTAAAGATTCAACACACAGATGCATTTTGGAAAGGCTGTACACATTTTCTTAGAAGTTTTGTGTTGGAGTCATATTAACTCCCGCTGATTTCCACGCAATTTGCCAAAAATTAAAAAACACTAAAGTCAGGTAAAAAAAAACAAAAAAAAAAACATTTTATTGTAACCTGTCAAACACTGAAATATGAAATACATGTGAACTTAATGTAATTTAAGACTCAAAGGCCTGGTTTCAAAGACAGGGCTTAGACTAAGCCAGGATCAGGCCATAGTTCAATTAGGACATTTAAAGTGCCCCATTATCGATTTTTGAAAATGACCTTTCATGCAGTGTGTAACAGCTCTAAGTGAATGAAACATCCTGCAAAGTTTTAAATCTGAAAGTGCACCATGTATAAAGTTATTGTCTCTCAAAAGAAAGAGTCGACTCTAAATCATTGAAATGAGTCGTTTTTAAAATGAATCCCAAGCCGTTTCATGTTGACGTCAAAATGAAACATTAGCATATTGCCTGCCCACTTGTTGGACTTTTCGCGTTGGTCTGAATGAAAATGCAAATTCATTCTCTTCCACTAGGTGCCACTTTTGGAGCGTTAAAAGCTCACAAACACTGATTTAAATGAAATCGACCAATCACCACAGATAAGCATCACGCAAAGGAGGGGTTTGGAAACATTAATCGTTGAACGAATCGTTTGGGAGTTGTTGAGCAAATAAGGTAAAAATAAATGCATATTATAAGAAAACTGAAAGTGTTTTTTGACCTTGCATGCATGTCAACCTCTAGTTGAGTTTCAGAGTCAAAAAAATCTGTCAAAGGTTGTTTTTGGTTGTTAGTGTTTTGAATCTCAATTACTAGACTGTTGCAGCACTGAAAAGAATTGTGAGAAACAGAGAACCAGACAATAAAAAGGCAGAGGAACTAAAAATAGCAATAAATACTACTTGCATAACATGAAATACAAATAATAGTAAGCGATAATATTAATACTTAGTTGTAGTTATTTGCACCTTAGTGTCCAAATAGTTACTACAAGTAATCCTGACCTTTTTGTTTGTGTGTGTGTGTGTGTGTGTGTAGAAAATTTTGAACACAAATATATGTGGGTCAAATATCCACCCCTAATACAATGAAAATGACAATAAAAATTGTATGGGAATTATTAAATTTTACATTTCATATTTTTAGTCTCTGACAAGCTACAATAGAGGTTTTCTGTATTTACATAAATCTTTAGTTCCATTTATTTCTGTAGTGCTTTTCAAAGCAGCTTCACATTGATAAACAGGAAATTAATGGTGTTCAAAATTAATTATTTATGAAACAAGTTAAATTTCAGCTGTAAAGCAGCTCTACAGAAGACAATAGTGCCATTATTCAGCTCATTTTTGAATCAATTGTTTTATAATGGTGTCAATGGCGCAAAATAAGTAACGTTTCATTTAGTGAGGATGCCCTTAGATTTTGTTCAAATGAGTGTAGTGTGTGTGATTTACCTATAGGTCGCAGCACTGACGTCATTCCCAGGTAAAGCACGTGGAAACTGTGTTGTAGGTCAGTCTTTGGTGTTGGAAACTCTACTGAGGAAACACACAGATGAGAAACATCACGCAGAAGATTTCACTCATCAGTCTGAGCGCCGGCGAGGGAATCGACGCTCTAAATGCATTCGTATAGAGTGGGAACCTCTGGCATGATGAAAACAGAGCAATGCGTCTCTCAGGAGCCCAGAAATCCTGCGCTGTGCATTTTGCATTATAAAACATACAGCGTTTGAAGCTGCTGGAAACTGTGATAAAGATGAGACGGATGTAAATGCAGCAGCGGCGGCGATTCTCTGATCTGTAACACGGGCAATTTAATTGCGTTTTAATGGGTCAGAACTGCAGCTTTCATTATCTCACTGATCACTGCAGGAATTTACAGACTTTATGCAATAAAGCGTGAGCGTTTGCTGAGGTCAGCACGGCCCAATGCTTTATTTATGGACTCGTTGTGCTGGAGCGTGAATTTACAACTCTCCAAACACACACACACATACACAGCATATATATTTACATCAAAACAGATGAATATACCTGAGGAAAAACAGCTCGTAGGTCTATTTATATTCATGCTTTTAAGCTGCGACAGGATGTTACAACAAAACAATGCATCTCTGTGGACTGCAACAGCGTTTACTCAGGAAAACATCACTGACCAATGAAATACAAGCATTTGGGTCATGTAATCAGAACTTTAGTTCTTTAATCAAAAATACAGTGTCATTGAAACGAATGAACTGTTTTGGTGCAAAAAAAAAAAAACTGTTTGAGATCATTGATTTGGATTTGCATCATTTTGTTGCTTTGACCATTTCAGTTTTATTTCAGGACATCTGTGAATTTTGTTTATAAATTCACAGTCAAACGTTTGGACACGCTGACTGAATTTACTTCTCATTAATTTAACCTTCTGTTCTAACAGCTTATGCTGAAATTGATTGAAAATTAGTTTCGTAGAATATAAATTGCACCTAAATATGAATTTATTACATTTTACTAACTTTGAAATATGCTAAAACAACTAAACATTAAGATAAGCTGACATATTGCTTATTTTAATTAGTTTCCGTGTGAATCAAAAAGCTGTTTTTTTTTTTTTTTTAAGAACCAGGATTTCCACTGTTCTGGAGAAAACCTGGATATATGAGGCAATTTTAAACATGTGCTTTCTAGAAATGGAAATTAATAGTCTCAAAAGTCTTAAAGTCAGTTTGTATAATGAATATAAATGTTTCTTGTTATGGCAAGCTCTAAAATGGCTATGTATGAAAAAAATAAAACTAATCACAAAAAAATAAAAATAAAAAATTATGGAATTAAGGAATGTGATAAATTAATGATTATATGAAAACAAGCTATTTTGTCATTACAGCAACACAACAGCAAAAAATATAATTTTTTTTTATGTCTAACTCTAAAATTCAGGTAGAAATTGCTACATATGACTACAAAATAAAAAGAAATTGCTATTTAGGTTGAAAAAAAACAACAGAACGCAGTACTCACAAAAGGCTAGAAATAAAAATATAAAGTGTAAACCCTGAAGAACATTCAAATAAACTTTTGGAATTATGGAATTTAATTATTTTAATTTTAAATTTATTTAATTATTTTATAAATAAAGTTCTAAATAAACAAACCTTTATGCTGTAATACAAAAGTTCTTAAAAGAAACTGTTACTTATGAAAAAAATACTGTAATCACAAAACACTAGAATCACTAGAAAAAGTATAAACCCCTGAAATTATGTAATTTAATTTTAATATTTATAATTATTTTATAAATAAAGTTTGAAATATTTATACGCTACAGCACAAGTTAGAAAAAGAAATAGCTATTTATGAAAAAATAAAACTAAGAGAGAAGTTATATAAATTAATTGGCAATAAAAAGTAAATCCAAAATTTATCCAACATTCAGTTAAACTTCTGGAATTATGGAATTTATTGTTTTAATTATTTGACTTAATTATTTTATGTACACAATACTTCATTTTTAAATGCAAAAGTTAGAAAAAGAAATATTTAATTATTTTATGAATAAAGTTTGAAACAAACTTTTGTATTACAGCATGGAGGGCCTGCAAACTGGGCCCTGGAGTCAAAAAGGTCACTCACGATCATGAAATGGTTCAGATTTGATTGGTCATGTGACTGAACTTCATTGTCGGCGCGTGTGAAGCTCTTACCTCTCAGAGGAACATCAGAGCTGAACTGAGACGAGGAGCCAGCGACAGGACCGACGCTCCTGCGTTCAGCCATAATCTGAGAAAACAAACAACACGACTGAGGAAAACAGCCTGCGTTCCTCTCCAGCCTCCTGTCAGTCTCATTAATCTCAACCAATAAATCTCAGCTCAATGTTAATCAAAGCCTCTGGATGGACGTGCTGAGCGGGCATCTTTAAGTTAGGATGGACGCCGCATACTAACACACACACAACCCACAAAGAAATACTGTAAACACAGATATTTTCCCAAGAAGACGCATTTATCTTTCCACAGACCGACAGAAACGGCTTCAGATGAAACTGGACAGATGATTGGTTGCTGAGGCTCTTTCCTCATGAATATTCATGAGCCTGATAATAAATATACGACTCGTGATTCGATTTGTCTTTATGAAGCGAGTGTTTGTTTGCTGTGAATGTGAATGTGTGCAGATTGTTTTTCGGTGGATTATTTCTTGATTCTCGCTCCTCACCTTCGAGCAGATCTGCTTCAGGCTGCTGGCGACGCTTTCCGCGGGACTGTCACATTGAAACACGTGGCATTTCAACACACACGTGTTCTTATCACGGGCCACATACGCAAAATCCCTGAAATGGAACGAGAGACACTTTGTGTTTGAGTTTGTAAAGTAAGAATCAGTAAACGGTTTAAAACAAGAAACAGACATTTCAAGTGTGTTACTGTCACAGGACTCAAGGGGGCGCTAGAGTTTACTTCAAATTTCCACGATAATAAACTAGATTGTTATTCAGGTAAGTAGATATAAACGTCAACAGTTTAACTTACAGAGGATCTGTAGGAAACACTTAATAGTCATTTTATTTTAACTTTTTTTTAGTATGTTACACTTAAATTCACTTAAGTATACACCTTTAAATACACTTAAATAAATTAAAAAAATAGTTTGAGCAGATTTTCACAAATTCAGCAGGCAAAAAAGGCAAATTACAATAATTTAAAAATAAAATCAATATAAAAATAAAAAAAAAAACTTGCTAAATCAAATCATAAAGAAGTAAAATTAAATGTAAAAACAATCAAAATAAAACACTAAAAACAAACTTAAAATGTAAATTTAAAATAAATGTAAAACAAACTTAAAAAGCAATTAAATCATAAAAATGTAATCTTAAAGGGGTCCTATTATGCTCTTTTACAAAGTCTTGATTTTGTTTTGGGGGTGTACTAGAACATGCTGTCATGCTTGGTGGTTCATAAATCGCATTATTTTTCACATAATTTACATTATTACAATACCTTCCTCCCCAGCCTGGCACAAACGGCTCGATTAGTTCTGGGTTTGATGAAGGCCCGCCTTCCGAAAAACGAAATGTGTTGCGATTGGTTAGCTGTCCCAGTGCGTTGTGATTGGCGAACAGCTTAGACCGTGTTTCAGTACTGCCCCGCCCCTTGCCAAAACAGCAAGTTCGTCAATATTGCCATATCAAATCAGACCCCTAGAATATTGAACAAGAGGATCACACAGAACCTTTGCAGGCACAGATATTGAAAGACATATTAAAGTGGTAACGATATTGTTGTTGTTTTTTTTGGCTAAATCACATTTTAGATAGGATGTCAATAACTGCATTTACTATGTACAGATAAGTGCAACGGTAATATGTATTATGTTTATTGTTCTTTAATTCTAACATTATAACAGTTTTGCTGCAATTCATGTTATACAGTTGAATTTATTTATACCATAGTCCCACAGAGTTGCACTCTTTGTGGCGGCATATATATGCTAATTAATTCTCTGCCAGCGGGAGGCGCTGTTGGAGCACGAGAGAGCGAGGTTTCTCCGGTAACGCTGTACACAAAGCAGAGCTCCTCTCACAAACGTTGCTTTATCAGACATTACATGCAAGATGAAATGAAAATGACTGAAGACAGTCGGTTTCCTTCAGAAATACAGTGATATAAAAACACCCGCACCGGGTTTAGATTTTGAAACGTGCATTTGAATTTCCGAAGGCGGGATTTATTTTAATGATATTCTAATGGGCCAATTTGTGATGTCACAAATTCAGGAAAACAACTTTGTAGTCCAAACGAGCCGTTCGTTGTAGTTCTTGAAAAGGGATTTTTTTTAAAAACGAAATATCTCCCTTTGGAGTGGACTTTGAGATTTGTAACTTTGTAGATCTTTTTATGCCCAAACATACACACTACACACTGACTAAAATTCAAAAAGTGAAAAAGCATAATAGGACCCCTTTAAAATACAGGTAAAAATCAATCAAAAGCAATTAAATCACAAATATAACATTAAAATAAATGTACAAATAAGAACACCAAAACAAAACACCTAAAAAGGAATTAAATCATAAATGGGAAATAAAAATAAATGTAAACAAAAACAATGCTAATAAAACACTAAAAAGCAATTAAATCACAAACATAAAACGTACATTTTAAAATAAAAACACTTAAATAAAACCCTTATTAAAAATCAATTAAATCCAAAATGTACAATTAAAATTAATTTTCAAATAAAAACAATTATGCATGTCACATGACCATTAGCCAACATCACAGAACCATGAACAAGTGAGTGTGCTGTAAAATTATTAAAACATTAACTTTAATATCTCAGGGGGGCTTCAAGTACATATTTTAGCCAGTGTGAATAAATGAAGCCAGTGTGCATAAATGAATCAGAGGAGCCTCACACAGATTCATCATGTGATTCATCAGATGTTCACAGACGAAACTAACATATTGTGTTCAGATTGAACAGCATGACTGTGTGAGGCATTAGAACAAGACAGCAGCTAATGAGACAGCGGCGGAAACTCATTCATTAGACTGAGAGCTGAGAGGAATATCTGTATATGCGTGTTGAGAATGTAAAGGTTAATGGTTTAGTGGCCGTGTTTCAGTGTCACTCGTGACATTCAGAGAACAGCAGCGATGGCCAGCAAACCTCGATTCAACAGTCAAACGCTTCTGACATCCAGAGCGACTCGATCGGAGCAAATGCTCCACAAAACACACTCATGCTCCATTATATCATACTGCTCCAAAAGAGTTACTTCAGATACTATTACAATTTTTATTCATATTTTAAATCTTTTTTTTTCAGTTAAGTTTTCATTTTAATTTTAGTTAGAGTTTTAGTAATTTGTTTTTCAAATTATCAATTTCGTTAAAAGTTTTTATTTTTTATTTCAGTTTTTGCTATTCCTAGGGTGTTTTGGGTGGTTGCTAGGGTGTTTTGGGTTGTTACTAGGTGTTTTCTCCTGTTTGGCATGAAGGGAGTGTCTCTGTGATCTTCTGGTCTGCTGTGAGTGGTTGCTAGGGAGTTGCTATGGTGTTTTGAGTGGTTGCTAGGCTAGGGTGTTCTAGCTGGTTGCTAAGGTGTTGCTAGGGTGTTTTGGGTTGTTGCTAGGCGTTTACTCCTGTTTGGCATGAAGGGAGTGTCTCTGTGATCTTCTGTTCTGCTGTGAGTGGTTGTTAGGGTGTTCTAGCTGGTTATTAGGGTGTTTTGGGTGGTTTCTAGGGTGTTCTAGCTGGTTGCTAGGGTGTTTTGGGTTGTTTCTATGTGTTTCCTTCTGTTTGGCAGAAAGGGAGTGTCTCTATGATCTTCTGGTCTGTTGTGAGTAGTTGCTAGGGAGTTGCTATGGTGTTTTGGGTGGTTTCTAGGGTGTTGCTAGGGTGTTTTGGGTTGTTGCTAGGTGTTTCCTCCTGTTTGGCATGAAGGGAGTATCTCTGTGATCTTCTGGTCTGCTGTGAGTGGTTGGGAGTGTCTTGTGTTGCCTTACTTCTGATGCAAATGTTAGGAAAGCGTGGATGAACTTTATTTTTAATGAAGATCCAGACTGCATCAGTAAGAACTCGGTCTTTTGTTCACTTCATTTTATCGTGGATTCCTTTACAAACAAGACACAATTCAACGCAGGATTTTCAGAAAGATTGAAACTAAAAGACAATGCTGTGCGACTATATTGGACCCGACAGTAATGTCACAACACAAGTGTAACTGTTTTCATTACGCGATCACTATTGCTTTGTCTCTTCTTACAGATCGTTTGATATGTATTATTTATGCGTTTTTGACCTAAATCACAGCAGTGTCCATCTATGAGGAATGTACGCTGTCAAACACACACAACTATCAGCCAATCACAGCAGTGGGCGTTTACTTCCGAGTCTACAATCCTCCACACCTGTTCAAACAGAGCGTTCTGATGAGGGGGTTAAAAACAGGACAGAAAACAGCTTATTACTTCTAAATTATGATGTTTGTTGATGTAAAAATCTTGATAACATTATAAGAGGACCTCAGAGAACAGTACAGAATAAATAAAAAAGGCAGTTCATGACCTCTTTAACTATAACCCTGAAGTAGACGTTAAATCGTCAGCATCCATGTTTGTAGTTGACTGAGGGAAGAGGATGATCATGGGTTCATGAGTTTACACTCTTCACTCCTGCATTTAAATGCATCTGTCAGTCAGAAACTGCAGTCTGAATGTGGCTTTCATGTGTCTGAAAACTGAGTTCAGTATAAACCTCATGAACTGAAGCTCTGAGTAAAACTACACAACATACTGACACACTCACACTCTCGTCTGTCTGCGCTCGCTACCTGCACATGAAGAGACTTCAGCTGACACGCTAAATCACAGGAGTGTGTGTGTGTGTGTTTCTCAGAAGTCTCAGAGCCCCAGCGTTGAACCCATTCTGTCTGTCTACACACACACACTCACGCACACACACACACAAACAGAAATTAAAGGTTTCCGACACACACTTACAGAAAAAAAAAAACACTCTCAAAATTGAAGGGAATCAGTGAGGATGATGATGAACTACATTATACTTTATAAAGTCACACTGTCAGATACTAGTATACTGAGAGTCTGCTTTGACTTCTGTTGTTTCTGTATTAAACCAATGAGAGTGCTGTTAGTTCAGTCAGTCCTCACTAGTGCTGATAGTGCAGCGTTTGAGCTCCAAAAACGAATGTTTCCTCACATCATACATGCTGTTGAGGAGATTGTGCTGTTTTCACCATAAAACAGGAGAAAAAAAATCCCAAAGGAAGAATTCAAATCACATCTACAGATCTGAAGATCACTGAGACACACCAGACAGGAAGAAAACAGGTAGAAACTAACCACAGCGCCCTAGCAACAGCATAGCAACCACCCAAAACACCACAGCGACACCTTAGCAGCCACCTATATCATGTTTTTTGTTTATAAATCACATTTTGAATCAATCACAATTAGATTCCCTCAACACCCTTCACAACACCTAAACAACCACTCTGGCAACACCCTAACAGCCATACAGAACACCCTAACAACCACCCACATCACAATAGAAACCACCCAAACCACCAACAACACCCTACCAACCACCCACATCATGTTTTTTGGGGGGATTTTTGTTTTTAAATCACATTTTGAAATCACAGTCACAATTTTTTTTTTCTTTTTCTTTATTTTTTTTTATCAGAAATAAAAACAATTAGATTCCCCAAATTGTGCAGCCCTTCCACAACACCTGAGCAGCCACCCTGGCAACACCCTAACAACCACCACTAACACCCTAGAAATCTCACAGAACACCCTAGCAACCACACTAAACACCATAGCAACACCCTAGCAACCACACAGAACACCCTAGCAACACCCTAGCAACCACTCAAACCACCCCCAACACCCTAGAAATCTCACAGAACACCCTAACAACCACACAAAACACCATAGCAACACGCTAACAACCACCTACATCACCCTAGCAACCATCCAAACCACCAACAACACCCTAGGAACCACACAGAGCACCCAAACAACCACACAAACCACAAACAACACCCTAGAAACCACACAGAACACATTAACAACTACCTAAACTGCCACCAACACCCTAGAAACCAAACAGAACACAATAGCAACACCCTAGCAACCACCTACGTCACACTAGCAACACCTTGAGGAGCTTCATCTGTTCAGTAGTGGTTTGTCAGGTTGTACTATCATTACACACACACACACACACACACAAAATCAATCACTGCCTCTTTCTGTCCTTTTCCCAAAAGACTGTGATTGTTTCAGCACGTCATTAATATCTGTCACCTCCATACAGACCCTCAGAGACACACACACACACACAGACTGTATTGTGCTCAAATTTGCAGAACAGCAAAAGTCATAAAACATTTACACACTCAGACAAACTGTCTCTCTTTCTCTGTGTATTTTTCCTTGCATTTCTGCTTGATTTGCATAATTTTGCACACAATATGCATGGACTAAAAAAATCAGTTACTGAAACCATAAGAAATCAAACATAAACACTCATGTTTATCTAGTCTAAACAAGCACATTTCATAGACTTACTTTTCAATAAAACTAATTATAATGACGACAGACCACACAAACCAAGAGACACCAAATGTAGCAGACAATTTCATCCTCAAAGTAAATCAAACACGCAGCAGCAGAGCAATGCAGCAGCAGTGTGTGTGTGAGTGTGTGTGTTACTCACACTGATGTTTCTCATCAGCATCCAGCAGTACTCTGGGTCGTTACTCCCATCGCCACGGCGATCAGCATCCAGCACAAACACACTCTCTCTCGGCCCGCTCTGATCTCCCCTCCGTCTCTCTGATCCGTTCCTCTCTCAGCAAACACACACAACGCTCTGAGAGCCAAACACACTCAAACAACCTGCTCTCTCGCTCTCTCTCTCTCTCTCTCTCTCTCTCTCTACTGCTGAGGAAGAGATGCTGGACAATCAACAGACAGAAAGTGGAAACCAGAGGATGGAACCAAACAAACCAAGATAAAGCAGAATTGCAGATGGTGATATTAGCAAAATATAGCCAAAAAAACCCCAGGAAGAAGTGAACAAAAAAACAAGCATAAAAACAAATCTGAAAAAAAAATGCTAATTTGGAAATGTGTCTTGCTTTCAGAGAGTTAGAGATGAAACATGTCAGTATTTACTGGGTGAAATAAGAGAATGTGTTTCACTATCAAAGATGCAACAAAAAGAGGGAGGAGTCCACACACACACACACACACACACACACACACACACTCTCTGCTCCATATATAGAGCTGTGACTTCATCTCTTCAAAACCACGTGGACACGGACACAGAAAACGCTGAGTGCTCCAAATATAGCGCAATGACTTCATCCACCCAAAGACACTCATTCATATTGTATAGAACTGTGTGTGTGTGTGTGTGTGTGTGTGTGTGTTTCTCTAAAAGCAAAGGGAAGGAAATCTTTTTATCCAGGTTTACAGTCTCCAACATCTCTATTCCATTTCTATCTGTCTGGATGTCTTATTATAGTACTTTTACAGGGTTTATTATATATATATATATATATATATATATATATATATAAAATAGAAATGTTGCTGAAATGTTGAAAAACTTTTAATATTTTAATTTAGTTTATTTTATTTCAAGTAACAATTTTTTTAATGGTTTTGATTTTTTTGTTGTTTTTTTTTTGTTTTTTTTGTTACTTTAGTACAAGTTCAAATTAAAATAGAAATGTTGCCTTGGCAAGTAGTTAAAATAAAAGTAATTTTTTAATCTTTATTTTTTCATGTTTTTTATGTTTTAATTTTAGTTTTATTTAACTGTAATAACC
This sequence comes from Spinibarbus caldwelli, assembly GCA_039654775.1. Lineage (NCBI taxonomy): Eukaryota > Metazoa > Chordata > Actinopteri > Cypriniformes > Cyprinidae > Spinibarbus > Spinibarbus caldwelli. Next base: position 1,527,185 of record CM077247.1, on the reverse strand, counting down.
CTGATTGGAAGTACTATCAGTTTTTTTCGTGACTCACTGGGTATGTTCGAAATAAAATACTTTACTAATTATGCAGTATATAGTGCACACTGACTAATACTATTTATAGAAGTATGCAACACTAAACGGTTTCAAAGAGTGGTATGCTATGTTTATTAACTCAACGGATACTTTTATATGAAACAACTTGAGGTAACAGTTCATAATTCGGTCTTATTTGTTAACATTAGTTAATGTATTAACTAACATGAACTAACAATGAACAGTTTCATTATTTTGGTTTTAATTTAATTTAGTTTGTTGTTTCTCTCTGAAATAAACGATCTGAGAAAACACACACACACACACACACACACACACACACACACACACACACGAGCAAAAGCCATTAAAGCTGAAGAGATTATTTAACCACATTAATAAAAGAAAACTTCATATAGTGAACAGGTTGAAGTGAGTGTTGGTCTGCAGCGGCCTCTGCTGGTGAGCGATGCTACTGCAATCACAGCAAAAATCATTTTCTGTCAACTAACAAGTTATAAAACAGTATTTGATTTTAATGAAAGTCCTCCATCATCACGTGGCTTAATCACATTCACAAATCTGTGTTTCATCAGAAAAAACACTCATTAATGCTCAGCAGCCAGTTCCAACAAACCCTATTTGTTAAGAGATCATTGTTTATAATTATAAAAACTGAAGATTTTCTTAACTAAAGGGTTTTCTTGCACTGGGTCCGGGTCATTTATCTAACCAAACACAGACAGTCTTGTGATGAAGCTAGTTAGTGTACTATGATATTATAGGCTGTAATATACATAGTTTGTGCTGGAAACTGAGCTGAAACCAGAATGTTAGAATGTTTTAGAGTAAGTATGATTATATTTTGGCATTAGTGTAGTTCATGTTCTATAAAATATGTTAAATGACACAAAAATAACATCGCAAATTCCACAGCACTCGACTTCACCTTCCATCTCCAGTATGATGCATGCACTGCAGCAGTGTGACTTTAGCATCACTATTATAGTTTTTATTAATATTTTGAATTAGTTTTTACTTTTTACATTTTCATTTTTCAGTTTCATTTGTAGTTATTTTAGTAATTTAAATTAAAATGATAGCTTAGCAACTTGTTGAAAAAAAGTTTACTTTTTTATATTTTAATTTATTCCAGTGACTTTTATTTTTATGGTTTTCAATTCATTTAGTTTAAGTCAGTTTAGTAACATTGAGACACTATAATAGTTTTTATTAATATTTTGAATCAGTTTTTATTTTTTATATTTTCTGTTTTCATTTTAATTTTGGTTAAATGTATAATAATTTTGTTGTGCATTGTTATTTTTAGTAGTTTTTTTTTATATGCACGTCTAGTTTTTATTCAATTTTCAGTTTTAGTTTATTTTAGTAAATTAAATTAAACTAAATTAAAATGAGAAATGCTGATACTAGTTTGTTTATTTTTATTTATATATAAATAAAAATAAACAAACTATAAGGCAGTACTATAAGTCTTTTTCTCTCAAGAAAGACTCAATGGCTATGTTCAGAATGAAACTATTTTACTACTGCCTACAGCATATAGTGCACACTGACTAGTGTTGTATCTAAAAACAGCTTGAAGGTCTGCACTCGACTTCACCTTCCATCTCCAGTTTGATGAATGCACTGAAAGTACAATCATAAAAAAACTAGTTTACTACTTTATTATGCAATATATGGTGCACAGCAACTAATACTGTTTTTAAAACAGTATGCAGTACTGAAGGGTTTCAGAGACTAGGGTTCATATCAAAAGCCCTGACATCTGGAGGACATCACTGGATTCTCTCACATACTGAGTCATTATGAGAGATTTGCTCTGCGCTGGACTGAATGAATCAGTGTGTTTCTGAGCAGAGGACCTTCCATCTGTCAAACACACACACACACACACACACACACACACACACACACATGCATCAGAGCGAGAGAGAGTCTCTGCAGCAGTGCATCAGTCTCTGGTCTCTCAATCACACTAAAACCTCCATCAGCCTCAGGGAACGCAGAGAAGAGAGGAATAGAGACAGAGACACTCTGCTACATTCATCAGCACAATACCATACTACTGCACTACACTACACAATACTGGCACTCCTGCAGTATGCATACTGTGCACATGTGGATTGTCTTTATGCATGAAATTCCCAAATGTCAAACAATCCTATAAAGCATACTCATCTAAAAAAAAAAAAAAAGGAAAAAATCACATGCACAACCAAGAAATATAAATCACAGAATAAAATGCAAAAATATCTGCACACTGTTGCTCCCAAAAAGCAGAATCAGTTTTTGGAAGCAAAAGTGTTTTGTTTTGTTTTGTTTTATTTTAATAAAATATGCAAATGACCTACAATATTTCTTCAAATGTGCAGTAAACCACCAGAACAGACTTCACATTTTATCCCATAATGCACTGCACTCACCTTCCATTTCCAGTGTGATGAAAGCACTAGAGCAGTGTTATTTTAGTATCACTAAGACACTATTATAGTTTTTATTAATATTTTGATTTTTTATATATCTTCTGTTTTCCTTTTAATTTTAAAGTTTAGTTATTTTGTTGTGTGCTTTTTGTCATTTTTAGTATTTTGTATTAATTTGTCTAGTTGTTATTAATTTATTAATTTCAGTTTTAGTTTATAAACTAAAGAGCTGAAATAAAGTTTGTTTTTTATATTATTTTATTTCAGTTAATGTTTATTTTACTTCAAGTAACAAAAATGTGTTCACGTTTACTTTTGATTTTAGTTTTAGTTAACTAATAATCCTGACTAGAAGTACTATCAGTACTTTTTTTTTGACTCAATGGCAATGTTCAGAATAAAAATAAGATTTAGTAAAGTAGTAAACTAGTAGTTAACTAGTATATAGTGCACACTGACTAAAAATAGCAAATGAAACAGTTTGCAGCTGATTCAAAGACTAGACTAGTCTGCTACACTGCAGTCACATGACTTCACTGTTGTATATGGATGGAATCATCTTGAAAAAATGTAAAAAATGCAGTTTAATTTAATAAAAATATGGGAATGTTGAATGCATTGCATAATGGGACACTATATCATGCAATGTACTTTATCATTGATATACTACTATAGCTTTTGTTAATTTTTTGAATTAGATTTTATTTTTATATTTTCTAGTAATTTTTGTAATTTTGTTACTATTTTTTTGGTAAAACTTTACAGTAAGGTGTCATTTGTTAACATTAGTTAATGTATTAACTAACAATGAACGATACATTTATTGCAGTATTTATTAATCTTTGTTAATGTTAATGAAAATATCATTGTTCATTGTTAGTTCATTTTAGTTCACAGTGCATTAACTACTGTTTACAAGCACAACTTTTGATTTTAATAATGCATTAGTAAATGCTGAAATTAGCATTAAGATTAATAAATCCTGTAGAAGTATTGTTCATTCTTAGTTCATGTTAACTAAAGTAGTTAACTAATGTTAACTAATGAACCTTATTGTAAAGTGTTACCATTTTTTTAATATATCAATATAACACTTATTAATTTGTATTTATTCATTTTAGTTTTATTTGTTTTAATACTTATTATTTTAAACTAAATGAGAAACTGGAATATTTTTTTAAATCTATATTTTATTTTATTTCAGTTTTTAGTTAAATGTTTTTAGTTTGTTTTAGTTAACAATAATACCCCTGCTCTTGATGCATACTATACACATTTCGACAAACGCAGCAGGGCATCAGAGTATTTAACAAATGCAGAAAATTCCCAAACTGTATAGTTAGAAACATACTGCATATGTTAGTATGCTATTCTGAACATTGAACATTGACGACAAGCGTTCTCGCTGCAATAACGTGTCTCGTACTCTCACACCTCTGGCTAGAGATTTGACATGCTCCCTCCCTGCTCATACGCTCCTTAGACATAAGTTCGCCTTGCTTAACACTCGATCCCTGGCCAACAAAGGTACACTGCTGAATGACATTATTGCTGAAAGAAAGCTGGACATACTACTGCTCACTGAAACATGGCAGCTACCTAATGACTTTATGGAGCTTAATTTGTTGACTCCTCCTGGACACCAACATCTGTCTAAACCACGTCTCACTGGCAGAGGCGGTGGACTAGCAGCTGTAATTAAGAATAACTACAGGACTGACTGCATTGATTTTCATGCTGTTGTTAGCTTTGAATGTCTGTCATTCAGAATTGCCGGTCCTACACCACTCTTGATTCTGCTCATCTACAGACCTCCAAAACACAATGCAAACTTTCTCTCTGATCTCAAAGAGTTGCTCACTATTGCCTGTGCTCAATATAACAGTATTGTTATGCTTGGTGATTTCAACATTCATGTGGACTCTGATTGTGCTTCTGCTAAGGACTTTATGGCTATATTGGATTATTTTGATTTATCACAGCATATTGATTTTCCCACGCACTCTCATTCTCATACCCTTGACCTAATCTGCTCGGTGGACATTAATAATGTCTGTGTCCAAGGTTTTGAAGTTGGCATATCTGACCATAAACTCATTGACTTTAGTTTCTGTCTACCCTTTGCAAAACCTAAAACCAAATCTCTAATATCTTATCGAAACCTGAAACATATAAACACTGACAATTTCTCTAGTGCTGTAGCTGCTTCCTCTTTGCCTCTCTCTGTTAATCTCTCCTGCCCTGGTGAGATAGTATCATTATATAACAATGTTACAAGTAATGTCCTGGAAACTCTGGCCCCATTAAAATCCAAAACTGTCCCCTCAGCCCATTCTTCTCTCACTTAGACAAAAATAATCTATATGAACCCTTTCAGTCCGGATTTCGCCCTCTCCATAGTACAGAAACTGCCCTTTTAAGAGTAGTGAATGACCTCCTCCTCACCTCTGACTCAGGTGCCCTTAACCTTCTGGTTCTTTTAGACCTGAGTGCAGCTTTTGATACAGTTTGCCATTCTGTACTGTTAACTCGTTTGTCAAAAAATCAGCATTACTGACAATGTCTTACAGTGGCTAGGTTCATATCTCTCAGATAGGCAGCAGTTCATTAGCATTGATAAATCCAAATCTCATTCTGTCATTTTTTCTCGAGGAGTGCCTCAAGGATCTGTCCTTGGTCCACTACTATTTTTTATCTAAATGCTTCCCCTGGGTCAGATCATCCGGCGCCATGGTCTAAATTTCCACAGTTATGCTGATGATACGCAAATATATATTTACCGTACAGCCCAACTCTGTTCTCTCCCCGTCTTCATTTACATCTTGCTTACATGATCTCAAAGTATGGATGGCCCAAAACGTCTTAAAGTTAAATACTGATAAAACTGAATTTTTGTTAGTTGGCCCTAAATCCCTAGTCTCCTCCCAACCCAACTACTCCATTAACATTGACGGAGTTATAGTCCATCTCTCTCCCACTATACATAATCTTGGCATAATATTTGATTCTAGTCTACGCTTTGAATCCCATATCAATCATCTTGTCAAATCCAGTTTTTTTCATCTACGTAATATTGTCTGTCTACGACCTTCCTTAAATTTCAAAGACGCTGAAACTGTTGCTCATGCATTTATTACGTCGCGGCTTGATTATTGTAACTCCTTGTTTTATGGCCTGCCCAACAAAGTTCTGAATCGCTTGCAGCTAATACAAAATTCAGCTGCTCATGTTCTTACATTTACCAAAAAATCAGCCCACATTACTCCGGTTTTACAGCAATTACATTGGCTCCCTGTATTCATCTTAAGATTCTTGTTTTAGTTTTCAAGGCCCGTCATGGTTTAGCACCTTCCTACCTTTCTGAATTAATTCTCCCCTATGTCCCTGCCCGTACTTTGAGATCTAGCTCTGAAAATTTGCTTGCAGTACCCAAATTCCGGCTAACTAGTGTGAGTGATAGGGCTTTCTGCGTTTCTGCTGCCAAGTTCTGGAATGAACTTCCACAAGGTCTCCGTGTTATTTCCTCACTCCAGACCTTTAATACTGCTCTCAAAACTCACTTATTTACAATGTTTTCTTACTTGATTGCTTGCCTTATTTTGTAACTCATCTGTATATTATTGCATCTCTGTCTGCTGCTTGGTTGTTCCTGTTGTATACTATCTGTGTACACTTGTATTTTTCTGTTTTCTTGTTTCTATTTACCTTATGTAAAGTGTCCTTGGGTGTTTGAAAAGTGCTATATAAATAAAACATTATTATTATTATTATTATTATTATTTGACACTTCACACAAAATTTGTATAATAAAACAAGCACATTTATTTGTGTGATAACTGAATGAATTAAATACGCAACAAAATGAGATCATGTGACAATGTAGCACACTACTGTCTGAAATGTTAGTTGCATAACGTAGTTTTTTTTTTTACATTCTATATACTTTGCAGTATGCAGTACACAAGCATTCATTAGTGACTTTTAAGTTGCAATGAAATTGAATTAAAATCTGATTGAATGAGCCTCCTTGTTTTGTAAAATGTGTTGTATATACTGTATATAAACTCTTAATCTGAAACTTTACAGCAGTGAACATTAGAGCACCGTCTGCAGAAGAATCAGCTTTAAATGAGAATAACGGAGTTACTAACCTGCTGAAGCCCCGCCCCACTCCCCAGACACGGATGCAGCTGATTGGCTGAGAGTGCAGGAGGGTGTGGTCAGCGGGGTCGATGAGGCTGAGAGTGACGTCTTGCAGCACCAGCAGCATCACTTCATTCTGAATGAGAGACATTAATGATGAGTTTATTAACTCTTTCCCACCAAACACACAATTTTCCAGTTTCCACGTTTTCACTATTATACACTCAGAGGCGCTATTACACATCCCCTAGTCTAGAATCCCACACGAAAAAATACTACAGTAATTTATAGTAAATACTATAGTGTTTTTGAACCATAAAGTGTATTATACTGAATATATTATAGTATTTACAACACTTTAATGAATGCTACAGCATACTGTAGTATTAACTATAGTGAAGTAATAAACTGTAATACTGTAGTATACTTTAGTTTTTACTTCAGTAAACTTTAGTGTATTGTAGTATAATACACCCTATAGTTGTGGAAAATTAGTACAGTATTGGGTAAAGTAATTTGTTTATATTACTATAGTTAGGTAAAGTAATTTGTTTATATTACTATAGTTATATTACTATAGTTATTTATATTACCACAGCAACTATAGAATTACCACAACAAATTAATTCAAGTACTTTATAATAGTATGGTTCAAAAACACTATAGTATTTACTATGAATTAAATGAATTAAATTTACTATGAATCAAAAACACAAATGAGGAAGATGCAGAAAGGAGCGATCTCAAATGTAGGGTAGAGTTGGGGAAAACGCCCCCCTACTGTTTTTCCCAAAATAACCACATCAATATAAATTTTTATTGTAACTATGGACTACGTTGAGAAGAGTGATGTAGAAGTTTTGACCATGAAGCTTACACTGGTGACGTACCGAGAGAGAACTGATTTCACAGTAAATCATCTCATTTTCAGCAGTAAGAAAAGAGACGTTTTAAAGCTTGTTGTTTTGTAGAACATCACAGTTATGTATGATATGAGAGCAGTAAGGCCTGTAGATAGAGAGTATGTGTTATTTAATAAAAATATAATTATATTTTCAGTATGACAATTTTTTTTCTCAAACATAGTCAGTGGGGTAAAACGTTTCCCGCCACTCTACCCTAAGCATACGCATATGAAAAATAATGCGATCATCAACAATAAACAGCATATAAATGAAAACTGCCTGATGTTAGGAGTGAAATGTTGATCCAGGAACTGGTAAAAGACTGTGAAGCTTTGAGAGTACAAATGGAAGTGATCTACTGCATCTGTGCTTTGATAATAGAACTGAATATGATCCAGATGTTGTATTTGATAAAAATGCGATTTTCTCAGCTTTTTGCTTAAAAGGTTTTTTTTTGTTGTTGTTGTTGTTTTTTTTTTTTTTTTATGAAACCTACACTACCGTTCAAAAGTTTTGGATCAGTAAGACTTGTAATGTTTTTTAAAGACGTCTCTTATGCTCGTCAAGGCTGCATTTATTTGATAAAAAATACAGAAAAAAACAGTAATCTTGCAAAATGTTATTACAATATAAATTAATGGTTTCTATTTTAATATACTTTAAAGTATAATTTATTTCTGTGATGCAAAGCTGAATTTCCATCAGCATCATTACTCCAGTCTTCAGTGTCACATGATCCTTCAGAAATCATTCTAATATGCTGATTTATTATCAGTGCTGGAAACCGTTGTGCTGCTTAATATTTTTTTGGAACCTGTGATACTTTTTTCAGGATTATTTGATGAATAAAAAGTTAAAAAGAGGAGCACTTATTTATAATAGAAATCTTTTCTAACAATATACACTACCGTTCAAAAGTTTGGGGTCAGTACATTTTTATTCTTTCTTTTTTTGAAAGAAATTAAACCTTTTATTCAGCAAGGATGTGTTAAATTGATAAAAAGTGATAGCAAAGATTTATATTGTTAGAAAATATTTATATTTTTAATAAATGCTGTTCTTTTTAACTTTTTATTCATCAAAGAATCCTGAAAAAAGTATTGCAGTTTCCAAAAATATATTTGGCAGCACAACTGTTGCCAACATTGATAATTCTAATAATAAATCAGCATATCAGAATGATTTCTGAAGGATCATGTGACACTGAAGACTGGAGTAATGATGCTGATGGAAATTCAGCTTTTCATCACAGAAATAAATTATACTTTAAAGTATATTAAAATAGAAACCATTATTTTATATTGTAATAACATTTTGCAAGATTACTCTTTTTTTCTGTATTTTTGATCAAATAAATGCTGCCTTGAAGAGCATAAGAGACCTCTTTAAAAAGTCTTACTGATCCAAAACTTTTGAACGGTAGTGTACCTATATTCAACTGATGATAAAAAAAAAAGAATGCTTGAAGCTAGAATAAATTTTTTTATTTTTGAAAGCAGAGGGTCTGTTCTTTATTTTGTTGTATTGCATGTTCAGATATTCATACAACAAAATATTCTGAGGGCCATGAAATTTTAGTGAAAATCCTCAAAAATGCAACTTTTTTCAAACCCGCTGGCAGGGAAAGAGTTAATGAGTCTCTGTCTGCGTCTCACCCTCGAACTCTCCGTCTCTCTGCGCTGATGGAGCTGCTGGATGCAGTCGCTCAGAACCGCGCCGCTCCTCACAGAAATCACATCTGCGTCTCGCACCTCCAGCCAGCCCAGATACTGCACCACAAACACCTGCAACACCATCAGAGTCAGAGATATACAGCAGACTGACAGCAGGAGCTCAGCTGTGAACAACTCTCTCTGTGATCGATTCAGCAAATAAAAGCAAAACAATGTTTGTCTTTATAATCTTTCATCAAAGTGTAATAAGAGATTTTTACCATCTGATCAGTTTTTGCTCTTCATTTACTTACTCACTAAAAATCCAGATTCACTCTGAAATATATCACATGATGGAAATAAAATGTTGTGTATAAGATGCTAAGAAAAGACCTTAAATATAAATGGATATTTTCTAATTTTCCTTGTATCATTGAAAGATTTTGTACTTATTTATCTATCAAGATTTAAAATAGTCTTAATAACAATACTTCAATTTATTGTATACAATAATTTAACTTTTATTTTTACAAACAAAGTAAAAATTACAATTAAAAAATATATATATACCAGTGTTATTTTAGTATCACTGTAATACTATTATAGTTTTTGTAAGTGTATTGAATTAGATTTGTTAATTTTAGTTAAAGTTCTAGTAATTTTGTTGTCTGTTTTTGTCCTTTTTATTTTTATTTTTTTTTTAACCTGTCTATTTTTATTAATTTTAGTTTTAGTTTTTTAATACATCAAGCTAAACTAAATGAAAATGTTGCCTTGGAAACTAGCCCGAAATAAAATAAGTTTTATATATATAAATTTTCAATTAACATTTAATTTCAAGTAACGAAAATGTTTATTTGTTTTATTATTTTCTAAATGGTTTTAGTTTTCATTTTAGCTATACAATCTCTCAAAATGACATTTGATAAAATTGCTAATATTTTTCCATAATTTATTATTTTTTTTAATGTCCATTAATGTACTTTTACAGTTTCACATAAAGGCAGTTCTTCTCCTTATAAACATACATGATTAAGTCTTGTATGGCCAATCTCGTATATACAATCTGGTCATTTCAATTTTCTTAATCAAATCAATGATTAGATATTTCATTTATAAAAGGATTAATTTCATATCATTTACGTTTCTTCAGTATTAATCCCTCTAAATCGAATTATTGTTTTGTAACAGATACTGTTTGCAGAACATTCTTGTGTATTAGACACTGGCTGTTTCATATTGAACTTAAAGATGATGTCATTCTTCTGTTCCCACAATGCATTGCGTCAAACTGCTGCTGTTTCACGTGCCCTGCGTTCTGCTGCAGTCTCTCCATCACACACACACACACACACACGCACGCGCGCGCACACACACACACACACAGAGCAGCAGAGGGCGCCAGATCTCTTTATTCTCGCGGCTGCAGTTCCAGGCGGCGCCACACGATGTCACTGTTGTTAAACCTGAATCTAGAGCTCATGTAACTTCTACAAACCGCTTTAAACTCCCAGAAAGCTGTGCGTTTATGGCCACAGATTTATTCTTCAATGTCTTTCCATAATGTCTGGCCAGGATATAATCATTTGATAAGACCAAACAAGAGATTTATAGTAAAATCCTTCAGAATCTTTACCTTTGCAATATTTTCTTAGCTAAATTCACCCAACACATCTGTTCTTCACATGTACTTACTCAGATTCATTCTGGAATGAGATCTCATTACTTATTTTTACCTCTTTTAATAATTTAATTGAAATTAAAGAAGAAATGGTTGTGTTTCTGTTATGTACAGTAATACTGATTTTATCTTCTTGAACAACGCTGTTATAATTTTGTGATTGTTGGGCAAATTTCATACCAATATATCCAGACAAACTGCTCCCAAGGCAGATTTTTCCCTAAAATATTTGCTGATGTCCTACTTAAATTACAGAGAAAAAAAAAAAGCCATTAAAACAATCCAGGTTTCAACTAAGATTACCAAGTTTATTATAATTAATAATAATGTATATAATAAATATATAATATTGTATTGTTTATTTATTTTTAATTATTATTATTACTATTAATTTATTTTATTTATTATTTACTTCTATTCTATTCTATTCTATTGGACATCGCTGTTGAAATTAATAAGAACAACTATTTTGGGGTAGATAGGAAAAATATTTATTTTATTTAATTAATAATAATTATATTATATTATATTATATTTATTATATTATTATAAGGTTTCATGCCATCCCTTCTCACTGTTTAATGTTGATATTTTGGTGTTCATTTTACCTGTTACAAATTGTATCGTTAATGTTTGGTAATTAGACAAAAAAACCACACTTCTATCACACTCCATTAGTCGTTAGTAAGGCGTGAAGAGCTCAGTGTGCAGGTTTACCTGTGTCTCCAGGTCATTGATGGGGATGATGGTGTCTGCAGGGGCTGATGGGACTTTAGCTCTGCAGAGGAAAGCGCTCAGTGTGAAGCGTCTGTTCAGTCGCTGTATATGAATATGATATTCAGGTGTTCAGATGTTCACCTGTGGTTGATGAAGCTGTAAGGGCCACCTTGAGCTCCCAAACTCACTCTGCTCATCTGTTGCTCTCTCTCGCGCTCCTCCTGTCTCCGCCGCTCTCTCTCGCCAGACTCGCATGTCTCTGTCAGGTCCTGTACAGACAAACACTGGATAAAGCCTGTATAAAGCGCTGTATTAGTCATCAGTGTGGTTATTGTGAGTGTTTACCAGGTAGTTGTTGTTGAGGAATCCAGCGGCGCGGCCCATCGCCTCATAGCACAGCGAGGAAGAGGAGGCTGAAGAGGCTGCTGATGAAGGAACGGGTTCAACAGAGCTGTCCGACACGATGCTGCTGGGCCGCTGAACACACACACACACACACATTAGACACAAGACAAGTCACATTTACTTAGAGCTTTACACAATACAGATTCCCAGCTAACAGAGAATGTTCTCAAATCATTCTGAGGTTCATAAGGTTCTGTCAAAGTATGATATGATACATACAACCAGGCTTGGGGAGTAAGGGAATACATGTAACGGCGTTACGTAATCAGGATACAAAAATATAATAACTGTAATCTGTTACAGTTACATCAAAAAATAAAGTATTCAGATTACAGTTACATTTTGTAAAAAGTGGGAATACTATCAGAATTACATTTGTTTCATTTAAAATTAAATACATGAGTATTTTTACATAATAACAGTATATTTAGCGCTGCTTCATCATAGTTCCTGGTTCTGTTGACACACGTTGACTCACGTGAGCCACCTGCGTCTACAATTACTCTCAAACACAGGATGAGACGCTACTACAGTTAATTATTACGATGCTTTCTGCTGGGAAAAACGTTTTCATGTCTGGAAATTTCACAGTTATTTTGTCTTGAAAAAGGATAAAGGAAATAACACAGTTGTACAGTAAGCTATGCAAGAATCTTGCTTTAACAAAGGCTACTCAACCAACTTGAACATTTGCAGGTACGACTAGCATGGAAATCATCATGTTAGCTGAAATTTAGTGTTTGTTAGTGATTTAAAATCCCATGGTGTGCATGACTGCAGTGGTGTGTAGGTTTTCTAGCGGAACATGAGCTGGAAAATGTAGAAATTAACACGAGATTCCCCACACTCCGGATCAGTCAATGAAATAAAGAAAGATCAAAGCATTTCACATACATTTCAACATGTAGGCTTATTTTAAAATAGACTAATATGTACATGCCTACATGGTGTAAAATTTTTAATGTTGTGTATAAACTATATCTATTTTTACTTGTAGGCTACATGTTAAAGTAATAAAAAAATAATAATAAAAATAAAACTGTAATACTAAACTGTATAGCCACTAGCATATATATATATATATATATATATATATATATATATGGGCTGTAATATCTAGATGGTGAAACAAGACACGATTTTTTATAGTTTCAAATAGTTTTTATTAGTTTTAAAGTCATAGTTAAGTAAAAGTACTTAGATATTGCTTTTTTGACTTTATTTACATATGTGACTAAAAGGAACCCAAAAGTAATCAGATTACATTATTTTCATTTTGTGGTACTTGGATTATGTTACTGAATACTTTTTTGATGAAGTAATTTGTAACTGTAATGGAATACATTTTAAAAGTAACCCTCCCAATCCTGCATACAACATTATTCAACATTATCTGGTCTTTAATAACATTCTCTAAACATTAGCAAAAAAACACTATTTATTAATCATTTATGGATTTTTTTTTCTGAAGCATTTTCTGGATGTTTAACTTTTTTTCTCTCAAATGTTGCTACTTGTTTCGGAATGTTCAGAGGACTTTCAAATGTAACACTGAAATGATACAATGGAACGTTCCCTTAATGTTTATATTAAAATAATGTTTTTGTTGTTGTGTGTGTGTGTGTGTGTGTGTGTGTGTTTGTTTGTTTGTTTGTTTCAACAATTTAAAAAAGCTGGAAGTTTTGAATGTTCTGAGAACATTCAGAAAAAAACATTTTCATAACTTTTGTTAGCTTAGTTGTTTCAAAGCAGCTTCACATAAACAAACAGGAAAAAACAACACTGTTGCAAAATTTATCAGTGCTAAAATTAGTTCCATTTCAGTGTCATTATTCAGTTCAGTGTTGATTAAATTCAGTTCAATAACAGTGTCAAGGTTGCAAGGTTTATTTTTTTTCTTTTTTTTTTTTTGATTGCACTATATTTTATGTATATTTTTGTTTTTATTATTCTTAACTGTTTTAATTCATTTTAAATCAATTTTTAAATTTTTTTTTTTAATTAAATTCCTTGTTTTAATTGTTGTGATTATTTTTATGATTATTTTAATTCCTTTTTTGTGAAGCACTTTGAATTACCATTGTGTATAATGTGCTATATAAATAAACTTTGCCTTGGCTTCACTATTTTAATGACCTGTGGTCTATCTGTGGTCTTTATTTTATTTATTTTGTTTTCATCTTACTGTATTTATTCTATTTTTTTACTGCATTTTATTTTTGGAATTCTACAGCACTTTGGTACACTCTGTGGTTTATAACGTGCTTTATAAAGAAGTTTTGATTTAATTTGATTTGATTTTTTGAAACAAATTCAGAAAGAAGCTTAAAGAAGACAGTATTGTCTGGATCTAGCTCAGTTCAGCTCAAGTTTTGTTCTCATCTGATCAGTGCCAATGCAATCAGATCGATATTTCTGAATGTTAATTTAGAGTTTTATCTTTTCAGTTTCTATAGTACAGAACAGAAGTTGTGCTGCTGTGTGTTTCAGTCCACGTCTGTAGTTTTGAGCTCATTTATATACTAGTGTACTCATGAAAGTTTCAGGAAAACAGACCAAAAATACTGCTGACATCAGCTGTGGCTCACTGGAGTATTTGTACATGTTTCTGACTAACGACAAAAGCCCTAAAGGATTTTTTCATCATCTTTTGGATTATTGCAGAAGATAAGCTCTGTGACCAACAAAGGTTTATGATCATGACACCAGGCCTGACCAACGCGGACTTAATAATAAACCTACAGAAACACTTCATACATGACAACTGCACTGAAATAAACACACATTTTTCTCAACATTAATTTGAAATCTGTGAGAATTTATAAGCAATAGTGTATACTTTGTCACCATTAATTAATTGTTTCCCTATATTTAATCACCTTTTATCAGTTCACCTAAATTACGGACTGATAAATTATTGAGAGTCTAAACAAGAGTTTAATATGAGGTCATAAAAACTGCTTATAATATAATTGTATTATATTATATGTATTATATTATATGTATTGTATATAAAATTGTTGTTTTAATTTGAAATTTGACACTTGAGTGCTTGAAATTCAGTGTCAATTATTCTCATAACTATATAAACAAAAAAAAATGAACATGCATAAAAAGTGGGACAGAACTATGTGCAAAAGGGAATAAAAGTTCAAAATCAGTGAAAACCAAGTAGAAATAAAATACATTATAGAGAAATTAAATCATTTACAGTCATTGCCAAAAGTATCGGCACCCTTGGTAAATATGATCAAAGAAGGCTGTGAAAATTAATCTGCATTATTAATCCTTTTGATCTTTTATTTTAAAAATTCACAAAAATCTAACCTTTCATTGGATAATAAGAATTTAAAATGGGGGGAAATATCATTATGAAATAAATGTTTTTCTCTAATACACGTTGGACACAATTATTGGCACCCCTAGAAATTCTTATGAGTAAAATATCTCCGAAGTATATTCTCATTCATATTCACAATTTTGAGCACTCCAGGGTGATTATGAACCTGAAATTATCCAGCCATGGCTTCCTGTTTCACAGAAATATAAATAGGAGGGAAAACAAAGCCCAAATTCCCTTAATCATCCTTCACAATGAGAAAAACCAAAGAATATATTTCTGATGTGCAGCAAAAGATAATTGAGCTTCACAAATTAGTGAAGTGGCTTTAAGAAAAGAGCTAGAGCAGTGAAAATTCCCATTTCCACCATCAGGGCAATAATTAAGAATTTCCAATCAACATAAAATGTTAGGAAACTGCCTGGAAGAGGACGTGAGTCTATATCGTCCTAATGCACGCTGAGAAGGAGAGTTTGAGTGGCTAAAGACTCTCCAAGGACCACAGCTGGAGAACTGCAGAAAATAGTTGAGTCTCGGGGTCAGAAAACCTTAAAAAAAAAATGGTCAAACAGCACTTACATCAGCACATGTTGTTTGGGAGGGTTTCAAGTAAAATTCTCCTAGTTCATCCAAAAACAAACTCCAGCATATTCAGCTATCAGACACGACTGGAACTTCAAATGGGACTGGCTTCTATGGTCAGATGAAACTAAAAAATAGCTTTTTAGCAGCAAACCCTCAAGATGGATTCTATCAAATACCAACAGATTAAAAATCAATAAGTGACTGACTCTGTTAGAAATCTTATAATGGGCCATGTTTGGATCTTCCAACCGTACAATAATCCAAACACAAACCTCAAAAACAACACAAAAATGGGTCACTGAGCACAAAACCAAGCTTCCAGTCCTCTGACCTGAACCCTGTAGAAAATGAGTGGTGAACTGAAGAGAAGAAGCACCAACATGGAGCTGGAATCTAAAGGGTCTGGAGTGATTCTGGATGAAGGAATGGTCTCTGATCTCTTGTCAGGTGTTCTCTAACCTCATCAGGCATTATAGGAGAACATTTAGAGCTGTTAAACTGGCAAATGGAGGTTTCAAAAAGTATTGAATAAAAGGGTGCCGTTAATTGTGGCCAATGTGTATTTGAGAAAAACATTTATTTCATAATGATATTTCCTCCCATTTTAAATTCTTATTATCTAATGAAAGGTTAGATTTTTGTGAATTTTTAAATAAAAGATCAAAAGGATTAATAATGCAGATTAATTTTCACAGCCTTCTTTGATCATATTTACCAAGGGTGCCGATATTTTTGGCCATGACTGTAAATAGGGCTTACGGATATTTATACATATATAAAAAAATAAACTAAAGCTGTGGTCACATTTACTGTTGCTCTGTGAAATTTTGAGGGTGAATTCTAGTCATTTCAATAGAAATCTGTGATTGGGATTTATGTGTGAGGGTGAAAAAAATCCCCATGCAGATTTCGCTCATGTTCAAGTTTGTCACGTGAATTTGCTGTGCCGAACAGCAGAAATCTGCTCAGTTTGTACAGATTAATTGCCCACATTTTCAGTCTGATTTTTTGCATTTTTATGTTGACGCCTTTGGCCATCCAAACGTACTTTAAACACAGAAAGCATTGCAAATAGCTGCAAACTAATCATTCCTGTGAACTATTTTGTGCATTTCCAACAACTTGAGCTCTTTTTAGGAAGGTTTGGAATCTGTGGATAATAATACATTACTCAATATACCAGCGACGTTAATAAATTATACACATTAGCCTAACGACACTTGTTTTGTTTCACTGTTCACTGCGTCTGTTTATACTGTTGCTGTTTTTAGGATTGAAGTTATTTGTCAGATATTATTTGTCATATGATGATTGAAAGCTTTATTTGTGTCTGTCATTGTGGTTTGTTGTTAATGGATGAGGTTCATGTGTATCTGTTTGATACTGTGTTGTCAGTGTGACATCGCATTTTGTCAGTGATGAACAGTGTTTATTCAGCACTGTCATCTCTAAACTTCAAAAGACTCTTTCAAACTCTTTCAATCTACAAATCAGAAAGGTTAAGTTAGAATAGTTTGCCAGAACATGAGTATAAACACAACTAGTGAGTGGATGAGTTTATCTGTTCACTGTTATGATGATTAATGACTGCCTCTGTAGTCCCATAAAGACACCTGTAAGCTTTTTCAAGACAAGTAAAAGCTTAAATATAAAACATGAATGTGTGTGTGTGTGTGTGTATATATGTGTGTGTGTGTGTGTGTGTGTGTGTGTGTGTGTGTGAGTACACCCCCTTTAAAACTTAACTAATTCAGCAATTACTCTTTACTTAGATGACATGTTATGGTTCTTTGGAGATATAATGTTCCAGCAAGCCTGCTTGATCAATTACCAAAGAAGAATGTCAAAATTATTCAGCAAAATAAGATTTCCTCATCAAAGTGAAAGTTACTAAATAAAAAAAAATAAAATAAAAAAATAAAATTGTGTATAGGTTTATTTTTGATCAACAGGTAAATATATTGAACCAAAACATTTAAAGACAAGTAATTTCCTGACAATTAAAAGTGTTATATAGCCCACTGAATCACACTCAGACTCAATGCTGGCAGCAGTGGAACCACTTGAGAGAGAACTGCCAGGTGACTTATTTCTTAGCATAAAAGAGGACAATGTTTCAAGAGGAATACCAAATTATTGTTTTAAGTGTGAAAATATAGCAGAAGTTGCACCGACATTCAAAACCAATGGACTTGTGACAAGGCTCCTGAAATAATCAGGTCTTCACTTTAAGTTTTCATTTAGCGATGAGTGAATTTTTGCTAGAAAAAGAGCAGGAGAAATAACATGCAAGTGTCTCAGAGCCGGTAAAAGCTATGAAAAGAGTGACACTTTATCTCGCAGAGTATGACGCAGCCTGCAGAAGTGACATGCATGGTTGTTGTCACCACTAGAATTACCTACTGTAGCCAAAGCAAAATAAACTCATATAACCTCTTCCACGGCCCATATTTACAAAATAGAGACTTCTGGGAATCCATACTCTGGTCTCAAGAGACCAAGACAATCATTTCAGATCCAAAAGCGTCCAAATGTTCTGGTGTTGCTAGAGGAGGAGTACAGTGAGAAGTGTTTGGTACCCACAGTGACGTTCAGTGGTAGTAAAGCTCTTATATAGGGATGAATGAGTGCTGAAGGTGTGAGGGAGTTGTGCTTTATCAACGCTGTCATGAATTCACACACTACTGTGTGATGGAATACAAAAACTTGAAACAGAAGATGCTACCCTCCCCTCATTCCCTGCATTATTGGGCATTTTTTCAGCATGACAATGAAGATATTCATTCTCTCAAGGTGAAAATCCTTCAGTGGACATGTTTCACTCAATCTTAACGCTCTTGAGCAGCTGTGGGGGATTCTGAGCAAAACTCCCCATTAAAGACCAGAGCATTTAAGGTCGTTCTCCAGGAGTTAAACAGGACAGATGTGAAAATTTGTCATGAACTTGTACACTTAGTGCCAAGAAGGGTCAGAGCAGTATACTTAAAGTTCTGGAGGACATACTAAGTACTAGACTATTATACATTTGCTGAATTAAATCTAGGGTGTACTCATTTCTGCAATCCTTCAATTAAACAAAATTGGCTAATTTACTTATCTTACAGAAAATATTGGCATATATTTTGTTGTTTTTAAACAAGTATATGTTTAATACATTTCAATTTTGCCATTTTTCCATGAATTATATTAGTGATCATTAAGAAAATACATCTTTTATATTTATTCAGAGGGGGTGTACTCATTTATGCTGTGCACTATATATATATATATATATATATATATACACCTCTATTTTTTTTAATATTTTGATTTTTTTTATTTATTTTTTTTAGTTCAATCTTTTTTTAAATATGTCTATAGTTTTTATTAATTTTTCAGATATGAAAATATCTTAAGACTTTATTTCAGGCATTTAGTCAAAAACCCATTCAAAAAAATTTTTTTTGTTAATTTATTTTTATTAATATTTTGAATTAGTTTTTATGTTTTCATTTTAATTTTAGTTCAAGTTTTAGTATTTTTGTTTGTCTTTTTTTTAGTTTATTTAATGCATCTATTGTTTTTTAAGATTTTTTGAATATTTTATTTAAGTTAACGTTTATTTTATTCCAAGTAACAAAAATCTTTTATATGGTTTTAGTTAAGTTTTAATATATATATAATTTTTTTTTTTTTTTTTTACTTCATTTTAGTTCATTTTTATTTCAAGTAATGAAAAAGTTTTTAATGCTTTTAGTTTTAGCAAACAACAACAATTCAATCAATCCCTGATTTTTCTCATTCGAGAAGCTGTTATACGTCATAATCGGGAAGAAAAGATGATTGTAATTTCTATTTCATGCCAGCTTAAAAAAAAAAATCAATATTTGTTAATTCAATATTTCCCACCCTAAGTTCCTGTCTCAACAGGAAACACATTATGATTATGCGGTATGAGATGAAGATCTGAGTCTACCTCACTCTGTGCTTTAGTGCAGGGCACAGGAAGACACGCCCCCTTCAGCCTCGGCTCCGCCTCCTGGTCAGAGTGGGCGTCGCCGGACACAGGCTGATCTCGAGGAGTGGAATCAGCTGAAACACGCCAGAAATACTCCTGAGAAACATCCTGAACCTGAGGAGGCTCTTCCCAAACAGCTGCAACACACACAAACACACAAACTTCAGAAACTGTCTGTCGTCATAGCAACTGCTGCTTCCTGCTACACAGGAGATCAATATAAAATGTGCATGACTTCAGATAGAAACACTGCTGTTTAAAAGTTTAGGGTCAGAAAGATTTTGGCTTTTTGTGAAAGAACTTAATATTTTATTCATCAAAGATGCATTAAATTGATCAAAAGTGTCAGTCAGAGGTGTAAAGTATTGGAGTAAATGTAACTAATTACTGTACTTGAGTATCTTTTCGGATACTTAGTTGTACTGAGTATCAAAGATATTAGCAACTTTTACTCTCTACTTCACTACATTTTTGAATGAGTATCTGTACTCTTTACTCCACTACATTTGTAATGAGTGTTGCAGTTACACATTACATTTTGCATGGCACCTAGCTTTTCTGCAGCAGTTTCTTTCTGCTACAAAAGATGTGATATTGCCAACTACAGAGCACTGAAAGTACTATATCTTGTGCATTTTGCCCTTACTCACCCAAACTTGTCAACAAGGCTACTTTACATGAATGCGAGCGCCTTAGTAAGTAGTTGTGAATCACAGGTGTTATATATATATAAGGACATGACTGCAGCTGGCAATGAGGCCAAAACCAGCACATCCAGTGCCTCCTGTATATATACAGTATATACAGCCCTAGTGTTTCTTTAGTTCTTTGTGAGTTGTTGAATGTAATGGTTGTCTGTTTGCCCGTCATTCTGTTCTTTTTTCCCTTTGGTTTTTGGCTTATTGTTTGTTCTAGTTTTTCCATGAAATATCTGCACACAGATCCTTGCCTCTGCCTGTTTTCTCCAGCTTCTCCACAATGTTACAGTTTTTGACTGGCATGCCTCTTTGACTTGTGCATCTTTGAGCCTATATTTAGTATAATTAAATACTTAAGTACTGTTAAAATCAGATACTCTAATACTTTTACTCAAGTTGCTTTGGAATTGGTGACTTGTAACTTGTAGTGGAGTAACATTCACTGTAATGTATCTGTACTTTTACTCAAGTATGGTTTTCAGGTACTCTTTACACCTCTGGTGACAGTAAAGACATTTATGTTTCTATTTCAAATAAATGCAGTTCTTTTGAACTTTCTATTCATCTGTGAATCCTGAGAAATAAAATGTATCACAGTTTCCACAAAAATATTGGGCAGCACAACTGTTTTCAACATTGATAATAATCAGAAATGTTTCTTGAGCAGCAAATCAGCATATTAGAATGATTTCTGAAGGATCATGTGACACTGAAGACTGGAGTAATGATGCTGAAAATACAGCTTTGATCACAGAAATAAATTACAATTTACCAGATGTTCACGCAGAAAACAGCTATTTTAAATTCCAATAATATTTCACTATTTTTACAGTATTTTTGATAAAATAAACACAGCCTTTCTGAGCAGAAGAGCATATATATGACCCTGGACCATAAAACCAGTCTTAAGTAGCACAGGTATATTTGTAGCAATAGCCAAAAATACATTGTATGGGTCAAAATTATCGATTTTTCTTTTATGCCAAAAATCATTAGGATATTAAGTAAAGATCATGTTCCATGAAGAAATTTTTGTAAATTTCCTACTGTAAATACATCAAAACTTAATTTTTGATGAGTAATATGTATTGCTAAGAACTTCATTTAGACAACTTTAAAGGTGATTTTCTCAATATTTAGATTTTTTTGCACCCTCGGAAATTGTTTTATCTCGGCCAAATATTGTCCTATCCTAACAAACCATACATAAATGGAAAGCTTATTTATTCAGCTTTCAGATGATGTATAAATCTCAATTTCAAAAAATTTACCCTTATGACTGGTTTTGCGGTCACATATGTCTGCAGGTCACCTGTCTCCTGAGGCGTCTCCACAGAAGGGCTCTCCTGTGACAGAGTGGTCCAGCTGGAATCCTCCTCCTCTTCCTCCTGCACCTGTTTCTCGGGTCTGATCGGGCGTTCAGGCGACTCCTCAGCCGTGTCTCCTCTCAGCTTCAGGCGTAAGGGGCTCCTCTGCAGTCGTCCTGGAGACCCGCGGCTCAGGCGCTCATTATTGGGCCTCAGCAAGTGTTCATGAACCTCCAGCGTTTCTCCAGGACTCTCCTCCTCCTCCTCTTCCTCGCTGGCCAGCAGGAGCAGGTGGTTCTGAGGGAGAGTGAGGTGTGCCTCCACATGGTTCTCTTTAGCCCAGGTTTGTGCCTCTAGTTTGGGCAGGAGGAGTTTCTCCTCAGCCTGTGTTTCTTTATCAGGGCTGTTCGGCGCCTCCTCTTCTCGATGGTATTCTAGAAAGCTCTTGGTCCTCCTTCTGATGGTTGGGTTCTTCTGGTTGTCTTTTCCCTCCAGCCAATCCCAGCTGCTCCTCACCAGGTTCTTGTCGTTCTTATTGAGGTCCAGCTGCTCTTCTTTGAGCTGCAGGTTGGTGCCGTTTTTGGCCAGTTTGGGATTGGAAGTGGAGAATGAGAGTGAGGAACAGTAGAGCGACGAAGAAGAGGCGGATTTCTTGGGGGCGGGTTTTCGGTCCGAGGGGGCATGGCTTTGAGTCAGAGGGGTGGGGTTTTGGGTCAAGCCCATTGCGTTTTGGATATTCGTTAGCGCGTATATCTGCCGACTCTTTGAGCTTTGTGTTTCCTTAGAGACGGTGACCACGCCCTCTTTTATGGTGTCGCAGCTCAGCTGCTGGTTGTGGGAGGAGCGTAAGTTGAGAGAAGTGGGCGGAGTCAGCAGCGGGCCGCTGTGATTGGACGATTCTACAGTGGAAGCGCTGCGTCTGAGGGGAGGCTTCTGCAGCGGCATCATTGCGAATGATTAATCGGCTGCGAAGAGAAAGAGAACGATGGTTAATTGGCTTCATCAATTCCTGTCCCTGAAAACAGAGCTGGGAAAGGATGTTTAGATATTTACCGAAGGAAAACACACAATCACATCTTAGTATTTTCTCATTTTAAAGAATATCACAAATGAGATCTCGTTGATGTCTCAGTTTATTATCCTAAACAGCAATGAGTTTGATTGAGATTTTTACTCTTCTGTTTCTCACGTGTTTCTCCCTAAATATAGTTTCAGTAGTTTCAAAACAGATCTCAGTAATGTCTCAGATTTGTCAGAGATCCCAAACACTTCTCATCTGCCATTCACATTAATTTAATAGCTACTGGATTGGATTATGATCACAAAAGTTGTTTATATTGACTTCTATATTGAATTTTATCCTAATTTTTATTTTTGTTTATATAATATTGGATTAAAATTATTGAATTTTTAAGATGCAATGCTTTCTGGATTGAGTCATAGAATTTTATTGTTAGTTTTCTTACAATGATAATAAAGAAATCTAAATTTAGATATTTACTGAAGGAAAACACACACAAATATAATCACAGCTTAGTACTTTCTCATTTTAAAGAATATCACAAATGAGATATTGTTTATATTTTAATTTTTTTCCTAGATGGCAATGAGATTAAATGGATATTTTTACTCTTTTCCTGTTTCTCATATATTACTTTCTACATTTCTTTACGAGTCTCCTCAAGAAATCTCAATAATGTCTCAGGTTGCGCTCAGATTTGTCAGAGATCTCAATATGAATTCAAATATTTCTCATCTCCATTCACATTAATTTAATAGATATTACATTGGATTATCTGTTTATCTAATTTTGCACTTTTAATGATCACAAAAGTTGTTTATATTGACTTCTATCTCGATTTTTATCCTAATTATTTATATATTTTTGATTTAAATTATTGCATTTTTAAGATGCTTACTTGACTGAGTCACACAGAATTTTGTTGTAATTTTGTTACAACGATAATAAGGAAATCTGCAATCTAAATTTAGATATTTACTGAAGGAAAACACAAATATATTCACATCTTGCACACAACAAGCTCGCTCATATTAAAGAATATCATAAATGATCTTGTTGATATGTCTATTGTTTCTCCCAGACAGCAATGAGATTAAATGGAGATCTAGATTTCTTAACAAGACTCCTCAAGAGATCTCAATAATGTCTCAAACTGTGCTCAGATTCGTCAGAGATCTCAGTATGAACTCAAACATCTGCCATCCACATTCATTTAATAGCTGTTGGATTGGATTTTCTATTTATCTCCTTATTTATGCACTTAATGATCACAAAAGTTGTTTATATTGACTTCTGTCTTGATTTATCTTAATTGTTTTTTGTTTATATATTACTGGATTTAAATTATCAAATTTTGTTGCTCAAATTCTGTTTTTATGAGCTGCTGACTGGACTGAGCCATACAGAATTTCATTAAAGAATAAAGAAATCTACATCTACACATTCTTTTGTGTCTATCGCTACCCAAATTTTAAACTTTGTACGAAACATAACTGAGAATGAGCGATAACATTTGCTCTGTTAATTAGCCGCGTTTCACTGTGTGTTTGTGACTCTTAGACCCGATCACCTTTACATGAACTGCACAGTCAGCACAGCGTCTCACGTTAAACTCTGACAAACAGGTCCAGTCCACACACACACACACACACAAACACACAGCTGTGACGGACTGGGCTGGAAAATGTGTTTGCTGCAGATTTCCACTGAAGATCAGTGTGATTATACAGCATTATTCAGCACAACAACCCGCATGCAACACACACGCAAACACACACACACACACACACGTACATATGATGTGTGTATCAGTCTCCACATGCGTGACTGTTTTTCTGTGCATCAGCCAAATGGTGTTTTGACTGATCGCAACACTGATACTGTATTGTGTTCATTAGTAACTCAGATTTACTTAGATTTAAAGTTATTAGAAGGCAACTGGATATTAAAAACATATTTACTGAGACGGGTAAAACTGCACAATACAAATAGTTTATATTCCTATTTGCAATAAAATATAAGAGCAAAACTGAAATAACATAATGCAGTAAAGTACTCTTGAAAAATATTTAACAACATATCTGAAATATGATATACAAGCAAAAATGCAAGACTCAGCAACTATAGTATATTGCATAATAAAGTAAAAGACTATTATTACTAATTATAAGATTGGATAATTTATACAACTCTGATTATAAACCTATATGCAATAAAATTTTAAATAAAATATAGCAAAAATGCAAGTTTACAACAGTATAGTGCAATTTTGCATAATATTGTAAAATACTTTTGAAAAATAATTTATGCAAAAACTAATTATAGTCCTATATGCAATAAAATTTTAAATAAAATATAACAGCAAAAATGCTGTTGACTTAACTTTAGAGTATAGTATAGCATTGCAATGATTGCATATTCTTATTTTAATCATTTATGCAATAAAATTTGAAATATAATATACCAGCAAAAATGCAAGATTCAACGACTTCACTATATAGGATAAGATAACTGGAAAATAATTTATGCTAAATTTGATTATAATCCTATAAGCAATAAAATTGCAAGACTCAGGGATTCTGCTAACTTTAGTATAGTATAGTATTGCAATAACTGCATATTCTGACTGAGTATAATTGTGCAATAAGATTTGAAATAAGATAAAATCCAACATTAGTGCAGTATTAAATAATATAGCAAAAACATTTGGAAAATAATATACACTAAATCTGATTAAAATCTCATATGCAATAAAAATTTAGAATAGGATATAACAGCAAAAGTGCAAGACTATAACAGTATAGTGTATACTGCAAATATTGCATATTCTAACTCTGATTATAATCTTAAATGTAAGAGAATCTGATTACTAATATAGTACACTATTGCATAATATAGACTATTGGGTAATTCACACAACTCTTTGATTAATCCTATATGCAATAAAATCTGAAATAGAATATACCAGCAAAAATGCAAGACTTAATAACTTTACAACAGTATAGTATTACAATAACTGCATATTCTGACTGATTGCAAATCATATATGCAATAAGATTTGAAATAAGACATACTAGAAAAAATGCAAGACTCAATAATGCATAATAAAAGACACTAATGTATACAACTCTTTGATTATAATCCTATATGCAATACGCAAACATTAAAAATGTCATAAAATACAAGAGTCAACAGCACAAATATTGAAAAATTTCAAATAAAAGTCAACATTTTCCAAAGTTTGATGGAAATACAGCCATGACATCAGCATGCACAGAAGTTGTTTGTCCTCCTGATCATGACAGATCGGCCCAAAACATTGGTGCGATGAATGACGCACATCTGAACTTACAAACACAGTCTGCAACAAATGCTCCATGCAACAGCATCATCATCATCATCATCATCATCTCACACACGACTACACATAAACACACACATATTCCTGCACGGCACTGATGTGACAGCGAGAAGCGTCAAGTCACGCTCTCGTAACGCGCATCCTGCATGATAAACTCAATGCAATCATCAATTCTATAAAGTTGCAGCAGCGAAGATGCATCAGATCGATCAGAACGATCAATAATGTG
This sequence comes from Spinibarbus caldwelli, assembly GCA_039654775.1. NCBI lineage: Eukaryota > Metazoa > Chordata > Actinopteri > Cypriniformes > Cyprinidae > Spinibarbus > Spinibarbus caldwelli. The sequence continues at coordinate 1,500,676 of CM077247.1, read as the reverse complement.
TGTGTGAGAGTATGACGTCATGCGTTCAGAGACTGTCACCTACCAGCACCGGCAGCGCGCGAGTGTTCCGGTTGTTCTCCCGCCTGAAGATGCTGATGCGGAGCCGCGAGGTGACGCCCGCTTTTAAAGCCCAGACGCCCGCAATCTGAGACCGCTCCTCTCCGCTTACAGTATGAGCGCCTCTCTGCGCATGCGCGCCGCGCCGCTGTCTCTCTGTACGCGTACACTGACCAATCAGAGCGCAGAGCGCAAGGTACTGTATGAATATTAATCGGGTCGTTCTGACATTGCGTCGCGAGTTTTCTAGAGCGTCCAGAAATTGATTTAATATTCATGAGGCATGTCGAATGATTGGAGGGATGGAGCGCCGACCCACCTGCTCAAAAAACATTTTTTATTTTAGTTGTTTAAAGGCATAGATTAATGGAACCTAGTCACATCTGAACACTCTGAAATTACAACAGAAAGAATAAAAACCAACAACCCCCACTTAATATGTGACCCCGGCCCGGACTACAAAACCAGTCATAAGGGTCAATCTTTTGAAATTAAGATTTAATTATCTTTTGATAATTAAGATACATCATCTGTCAGCTGAATAAATAAGCATCCATTGATGTATGGTTTGTTAGGATTGGAGAATATTTGGTCGAGATACAACTATTTGACAATCTGGAATCTGACGGTGCAAAAAAAAAAAAAAAGACAAAATATTGAGTTTAAAGTTGTCCAAATGAAGTTCTTTGCAATGCATATTACTAATCAAAAATAAATTTTTGATACTTACGGTACAAAATTTATAAAATATCTTCATGGAACATGATCTTTACTTAATATCCTAATGAGTTTTTGCATAAAAGAAAAATCAATAATTTTGACCCATATTTTTGGCTATTGCTACAAATATATCTGTGCTACTTAAGACTGGTTTTGTGCTCCAGGATCACATATAGTAAATTCCCTTAAATAATACTCAAGTAATAAAAATGTAGGGGGAATATTATTTTAACCTGTTTCTAAAACCTTAAAATGTTCAGTTTTCTTGTCGTGATTAGAGCTATGTTTAAAAGATTACAAAAATGTTTCCTAAAAATGTTCTAACTTTTTTTTACACAAAAACAACATTCTTTTATTTTTTAATATTCTAAGATCAATAAAATGCCCAGTCTTGTTGTTATTATAACATAATTTAAAGGTTATAAAACATTTCTCAGAAAGTTTGAGTGCAGTTCAACGTTACAGCAGCTACAGTAAAACTATAGTAATCTGGTATGAGCCAGTATCATCAGAAAACTCTATTAATAAATAAGTAAATCAACAGATTTGTAGTCTGTTTTCTCCTGGTTTTGATGGGATAGTAAGGTAGTCAAGGAAGAGATTTGTTGTTTAATTGACTTTGTGTTTGATATAGTTTTCCCTTAAATGTTGCTTCCTTCATTTGTTTGTTATTTTGGCCTTAACCCCCTCCCGAAGTTATTTAAGCATCTTTTCATCATCCCTTTTTGAGTTATCATTACTGTTTGTCTTATTCTTAATTGCTGTACAAAGACTCCACTTTGTAAATAAAATCTTGAAGAGTTTGCTTGTGTGAGTGCTGGGATTGCAGACAGAATCAGCGCTCTCTCTCACTCTTTTTGCCTGTTCTTTACTTTTGTTTCGTCCCTTGCAGGGACACGTTTTCTTTGCTCTTTAATAATATATGTTACTGCCCTGCCAGACAAAAAGGGGGTATAACACCATATTGTCAGACATATGGACTGTTTGTTGTGTTTCCTTCCTCTTGTGCCCATATTTGGTCGTTCCTCATTATGTCATTATTAGTTAATCATCCTCACCTGTCTGTCCCTCATTAGTTACCGTTTATTATTAGTGTTCTGTTCTCAGTCCCTTGTCTGGTCTACTACATCCCTACGTGTGTTCCTGCCTGTCTGTCCTGTATTTACCCTGTTGTGGATTATTAAAAGACTGTTTGCATCATTCATCTTCTTCGTGCGTTCATTCCCACCGTAACGTGACAGATATTACTTGAATTGTACATTTTGTTAGGACATTAATCAAACACAAAGTTAAAAACACAGAAGTTTTTAATGTAGTTTAGACAGTGCTTCATGTTGAAATGACACTCAATAAACCTTATAATGCACACACACACACACAAGTTGGCTCTGATATTGAGGCTCATAACAAAATACTGCTGGCTTTTCATGCACTGCACATTTACACAATCTGATTAAGGCACTAATTAAACCTTTGTTCAAAGGATGCAAATGTACACATAATATTTGTGGATATTGTAGGATAGTGAGTCTTTTGTTAGACAGGGAATCAATTCGATTCGGGATTCATAGATTTTCAGTTTGATTCAGTTAGAATATTGGCAAACTGCAAATGAGTCTGATTCACAATGAAATTTCAATTTATGATTCAAATCTGTATCTTTAATGCTTTAAGTGCTTCTTTTAATGTGTCTTAGGTAATAAAAACAACTACTAAACAACTAAGATTGTACACTAAATACATGTATATACAGGCTACACTGAATATGACAAAGTGTACAAAGTACTGTAAATTTTAAAAACGTTTAATAATAATAATAATAATAATAATAATAAATGTAATTTTGTAATTATTTAAATTATACAATTAAACAAATTAATATTAACATAACATTACTAATGCAATAATAATATTGTATTCCAAGGCGACTTATATACTTGTATAATGCAACTAACATCAAGCAAGCAAATATGAAAAATACATAAATCCGTACAAATATGGGAAAATGACCACCAGCAGCACCTTGCTGTGGTCTGGCCACACTCCTCGTCCTCTAGTAATAGACTCCCACGTTAAAATGAACTTTACTGTGACCCTGAAGTTCAAGGGGTTAGGGGTCAGAGGGCAAATAAATAAAAGAGGACAGTTTCGTGGGAAGTAGGCTGGAGATTATCGCGGAGGAAGTTTGCAACGGGTTTTTTTTTTTTTTTTTTAATAATTAAAACAGTGTAAACAATCACAGTTGTGTGAGTAGTTTGGAGTTCGTCACATACTGTTCGTCTTAATGAGACTGAGAGATCGTGGAGGAAATCTGTGTAGTATTCTGCAATTGCAATCTTCTTACTCCTGGATTAGTGAGTACACTGGTTTTGCATCAAACAGCGTGCCATCTGTGTAGGCTACTGAAAATCCCAGCTGGGGAAAATTAGAGAACTACATAGATTTTTTTATTTTTTTCATTTTTGGTTATGGTGATTCATTGTTGATGCGTTTGAGATGTTGCGGTTTAAATTATTAGATCATCTAACTGACAAAAAAAGAGAAGAAGACACAAGAGTGTGGAATAATAAATATTTGTTTATTAAGTGTTTTCCTGCAGAGAGAATAATTTATGGTTAATTTGACATTTTCTTTTCCCTTGAATCTGTGTTTTCAAATTTAAAGGTAAACACAGAAGTGCATTTCGATTTCTAAATCTGACACTATCATTTAAAGATCTGTATTCTGGGTGATGTTGATCTTGTACTGTAGAGAAATGAGCCTTTACTGGGGTAGTGGTATTATTTAAGACCCTCTTGACAAATCTCATACCTTGTGAGCCATGGGAAGGGCTTCGTATATGTTATGTACTGTTTGTATGTATGTATATATATATATATATATATATATATATAATATATATATATATATATATAATATATATACACATATATATACATATATATATATATATATATATATATATATATATATATATATATATATATATATATATATATATATTTTTTTTTTTTTTTTTTTTTTTTTTTAACACATTTTATTTTGCTATTTGTGTCTTGTCACTGTGCACTGGACACTCATGTCACCGAGACAAATTCCTTGTGTGTGTAAGCATACTTGGCAATAAAGCTCTTTCTGATTCTTTCATGGTTCTCACCAAAAACATAGTATAGACTTGTTTACAACATGTTTACAACAGTAAAATCATAGTTAAAGGAATTCATTCTGGTTTTAAGTTGAACCCAATCAACAGCAAACCGCTTCACTGAGAAATGTTTTTATTTGTGAATGTTTATAAATAAGTCTTGTTAAAAGAAGCCAAAAAAGGTGAACAGATAATAACAGTCCAACCTAAAAAAAAAAAAAAACACACACTGAATGTTTGAACTTGAAATAAAAAATTAAGGTGGAAAAAAAGGTGCCTTCTTGAGCCTTCCAAAAACAACAATAAATTCCAATTTGTTTCTCATCCATTTTTTGGTTGTTTTTAAATTTTTTTCTCTTCCAAATATATTTATTTCTGTTCATTTTTTCTCTTCAACAGGCACCATAAAATAAATAAATAAATAAATAAATAAATAAATAATTTAATTAATTAATTTAACAATTAGGATGCACTACTAAAACTGGCCACCAGGTAACTACTCCACTATCAGTAAGCATATATTTACATTTATGCATTTAGCAGACGCTTTTATCCAAAGCGACTTACATTGCATTGAAGTTACAGTTTCTACATTTTATCAGCTCTTGCTTTCCCTGGGAATCAAACCCATGACCTTGGCGTTGCTAGCGCCATGCTCTACAATTTGAGCTACAGGAAAGCCTAATTATGAAAGCATATACATACTGTATGTGTACACGGCCACACGCTTTCCGATATCTGTGGCACTTTGTTGATTTATGTTTTTATTAGACATTAACAAAAATGTGCTGATCTTTATTTTAAAAAAGAGCCATTATAATATTAGAGTCTACCAATATATCTCAAAATCCCACAGCTTAATGAATATAGCTACTGCAGGTTTCAGGTTTTTATATGGCATTCATTTTTTTGTTTTTTTGAAGTTTAACAACAGGAGTTATCAGTGATTGTCTTCATGATGTCTTTATCCTGTTGTTCTTAAATTACATAAGATTAATGAATGTTTAGAAGAACTTTTCATTGGCAGTTTATGTTAACTAATGAACTAATGTTAACTAGTGGAGCTTTAATGTAAAGTGTGACCGAACAAAAAAAGAATAAAATCATTTTCAAACAATTTCTAGGGCATGTTGTAGTCCAGATTAAAATGTAAAAAAAAAAAAAAGTTTGAAAATAAATAGCCTATTAAGTCTAAATATTGAAGTATTTGGCACTGTGATAAACACTATTGTTTTTAATTTAAATCATTTAAATAGGCCTAAATTTCAGAAAGTAGCGCAGCTGCTTTGTTTAAGGAGTTTCCAGAACGGTGGAGTTTCAGCTGTTCAGCGTCCTCTGCTGTCCTCTTTTGTCCATCAAGATAATCTTCACAAAAATAATATAACTTTGATGAATTTTGAAGCCTAAATCAGGGGTGGCGTTTCTATATGGCAGAGTATGGCAGTTGCCATAAACTAGCCCAGTCAGGTGTGCTGTGGAAAACTATCCAAACTTCATATCTCTATTATATTTCATTATTATTATTTTAAATCAGAGGGTTTTACAAATATTTAACCAATGATAAGCATTAAAAAGAGCTTGTCAGTAAATCTTCGTAACACCATTGGATCCTGCAGCTGTCAGCAAAACCTCATCATTTTTCATAATTATTGTATGTATATATATATATGTAATGACTTGGGAGTCCCAGCCTCCATCAACTCCAGAGCTCTAACACATTTCATTTTGTAATCTTTATGATTTTTACACTTCTATAATGCATAATTAAATGTAAAGACCTATTTAACTAAAATTGAGTGTTGTGCCATCTGTTACTGCTGACGTGTCTTGTTAGCCTGTGTGTAGGGCTCTTTCGTTGCCAAACCTGATTTGAATAGCAGGATCCATCTGATAGTGACCAAACAAATCTTACATAGTGTCATAGAGTTTTCTATATGAGGAAACAGTGAGCTTAACAGAATATTGCAGACTTTGCATGTTGCATCTGATATTTAGAGGGGGACGTGGGTCCTTCGACGCAAAGTGGGTATCAACAGCCTTATCAGTGTCTAGGAGAGTACAGTGCTTAAACTTCAATATTTGTTCACACTTTTACATGAATTTGTGTATAGCTGTGTGTAGCTTAACATTAACTGTGTGACAGCATAACGAAAGTTACATTTCTAGAAAAAAAAAGTTGAAGTGAAATGTTGAGAATAAACTCTAAATACTTTGAGAATAAAGTCGTGTTTCGCAAAAAACTTGTTAAATTTTGAGAAAAAAAGTTTAAATAAAATGCTGAGAATAAACACACTTGTGTCATGTTCATTTGATCTCGTTGGACAGAAGCAAACAGTGGCGGAGGTCGTAGAGAGTAATGCTCATGGATGCATATGATCAATCTTCCTTTTCTCATCACATATTACATCGGAAAAGTGGAAATCATCTGCCTAATGAGTGTTTAATAATAATGTATTAATTGGGTAGGTTTAGGGTTAGGCAGGCTATAGGGAGAGTTTTGTTGTCCCAATAAGGTAGTATTTATTTACTAATTTTAATAAATAAAATAATTTACACTCTGTTATTATTGCATCCTGTTAATGTTCAACAATACTAAGGTGCAAATACTATCTGTCACTATTTATAAGTACAAATAGCATCTAATTACTATTTACACTTATTGCAAAGATCTGCTACTTTTACATAACGTAAATATAGGCTAATATAAAAACATAAATAAAAGTCACTTTTCAACTTAGTGTAAATAGCACATCGCTATGCTGCTGTTGTCAGTGTACATGTTATACATATATATATTTTATATAATTTATATATATATATATATTACATTGCACTGCCATAATAATAACACATTTTTTTGCACTCTATTCAATTCTGTTTCAGTTGGAGATACGTCACCATACTGAAATTCGGCTGCAACTTCCAGTTCACGTGGACTTTAAATATCAGTTTGTTGCTATATTGTTAATGTTGTTTCTCTGAGTGTATGCCCTAATTAGGTGTGAAGGGAAAAAATGTTTAAAAAGATATGCCACCCCAGCAGGGGTGCGCATGGAGCTAAGATGGCATGGTGCAACCATAGATTATGTCTATGGGTGCAACAAGCCTGCAAGTGGCCTTTGAGATGCTTGTTTGTTTCATGTTGCAATTCTTTTTTATTTTGATTGAATAAACTTCAGTTATTGTTTGGAACACCATCGAGCCTCTCTGTATTTATTTATGCTATTTGCACGCATCAGATTATTGCATCAACACCTTCCACAGTGGCCAAGAAACAAGGGACAAAATTGGAAATTTGAAGCTTGTTTTACCACTATAATATCGATAAAATAAACTAACAGAGCATCTAAAAACAAGTGAGACTGAACGACAGGGATATGGAGTTCATCTTCACAAAGATGAGTATGTTAGATGTGCATCTCCATTCTTGTATTAATGCGTATAATGCTCACAGTCCGTATGATGACACTGCGTGATTTGTTCCACTGATTTACCAGACTGACAGGTGTTGTGATTGCAAATATTAAAGGTGACCTATTTTGCCCCTTTTTACAAGTAATATAAATCAGGTGTCCCCAGAATGTGTCTGTGAAATTTCAGCTCAAAATACCCCACAGATCATTTATTATATCATTTTGAAAATGCCTATTTTGAGTGGAAGCAGAAACATGCTGTTTTCGTGCCTGTCTCTTTAAATGCAAATGAGCTGCTGCTCCCCGCCCCCTTTTCCAGAATAGAGCTGCCTTTACAGCTTGTATCTCAGATCTCTGCCAAGTTTGGTTTTGATTATCATATCTATTGTGCTGAAATCATGCATTTTAAACCATATTAGTTTAAACGTCTGATATAGGTTTTCCTTTCATCTAAAAAAAAAAATTATTAATAAATCAACTGAATAAACAGACTCCGAACACTTTTTAAAAGTAAACATAAATGTATAATGTTTTTAGTTAGGGCACATCAGTCAAACACAAAGTTAAAAACACAGACGTCTTTATTGTAGTTTAGACAGTGCTTTATTGCGAAATGACACTCAATTAACCCCATAATGCTAAACATACAAAGACAAAAAACACAAAGTTGGCTCTGAAATTGAGGCTCAAAACAAAATACCACTGGCTTTCCATGAACTGCACATCTGATTAAGGCACGTTAATGAAACCTTTGGCACATGGGATTAATTTAGCAGTAAAACAGTGCCGATCAAATGGTTTTGTTGTTAATTCATGATAACCGATAAATCTTCTGCTTCTGAGTGAATATGTGAGCTTAATGTTTTAATATAATCATGTAAACAATGTGTCCAAATAACACAGAAAACAAGAAAATGACACCATGTGACCTCCACAAGACAAAAATATATAGACAAGACAAGAAAATATAAAGACAATCTTACTCTTTCTAATAAAAACACTCATTTAACCGCATCAGACATTCTCTCCACAACCAAACACATGTATATACAAGACCAAACTCACTTCCCACTGGCAAAATACATTTAAAGTGGCTGAAACGAAAACTCATGAATAATCAATCACATCTTAACCAGCCAATCACTGAGCTCGGAACTCTCCAGCTCTGCTCTGATTGGCTGAGAACATTCATCGGTCAGAACAGGCTGTTTCTGTGTGCGTTTCTATTGGATATATGCTTGTGCGCATGTTTATATCTGTCAAATATGTGAATATGAGATGTATTGATTACATTATCGCACTCCGAGCGTCCAAACCTTGCGGCTGCTGTCAGCATTGAGCGTGATGGAGGGCAAAACACTCAAACTTTCTGTGCTCCAGGAATGAGGAAGTGGCTGTGATTGGTCAGATCGCTGCTGTGGGCAGGGCTTCTCATCTCGGCTCTCTTGAGGAAACATGGAGTCGAGATTCAGCTGGCCAATCACAGAGAAGCAAGGAGCCGATTGGATTGAGCGCAGCACTAGAGAGAGACAGGGATTTATTTATCAAAAGCAGATTTAAAAAGAAAAAAGTGCAATAAAGTCACCCAGATGCTAATGGAAAATAGTTTGTTATAAATTTTGTTTTTGTTCTTTAAAAAAAGGGCAATAAAACTGAACACACCACATTTTGAAAAAGGAAAAAAAAACTATATATATATTTAGATTTTAGAGTTAAACATTTATATTATATTGTTACTGCCCAATGAAAAACAAAAAAATATACACTAGCAGTCAAAAGTTTTGAACAGTAAAAGTCTCTTCTGCTCACCAAGCCTGCATTTATTTGATCCAAAGTACAACAAAAACAGTAAAATTCTGAAATATTTTTACTGTTTAAAATAACTGTTTTCTATTTGAATATTTTAAAATGTAATTTATTCCTGTGATCAAAGCTGAATTTTCAGCATCATTACTCCAGTCTTCAGTGTCATATGATCCTTCAGAAATCATTTTAATATGATTTGCAGCTCAAAACACATTTATTATTATTATTATTATTATTATTATTATTATGTTGAAAACAGCTGAGCAAAATGTTAATGTTCAGAAGAACAGCATTTATCTGAAATATAAATATATTGTAACACTATAAATGTCTTTATCATCACTTTTGATCAATTTAAAGCATCCTTTCTAAAAAAAAGTATTAATTTCCGTATTTATTCATCCATGCACAAAAAAGCGGAAGTGAGCTCAATTTAGTATTGTGCGATCGGGCAGTCCTTATATTGAGTCCTGATACGTGAGTTTGAACAAGAACGCACGCATTGGTGGCATAGATGGACATTATGTGAAAATTTGGACAGTGCCAAAATAAAGGTGCCTATTTATACTACAGATATCGATATTTTACGCGTGGCATCAATGCATCGTATCGTCAGACATCGTATCGATGTATCGATCCATATCGATGAATCGTTACACCCCTAATATATATATATATATATATGTGTGTGTGTATGTGCGTGTGTGTGTGTGTCTGACCGTCTCGGCTGTGTCTGTCTCTCAGTTTGTCTCTGGCCTGCTGGTTTCCTCTGGCTGCTGCCTGATGATACAGTCTCACAGCGGTTTGGACGCACAGAGAAACACCGAAACCCATCTCATAACACTGAGCCAGACACACCAGAGCCACCGAGTCCTGCACATCAACACGGCATCAGCACATCATCATAGGGCTGGGCGATATGGGCAAAAATTCATATCTCAGTATTTTTTGGCCGATTTGCGATATATGATATATATATCTCGGTATTTTCGTTTTTGTATTTGGATTTGAAAAAAATCTGTATTTAATATATATATTTCACTTACCGCCCAACAAAACAATAGGCCAATATATTAAAGGCTATGAAAACAAATAAAGTGAATGTAACCATGTAAGCTTTTATATTATATGCAAAAAAGGGTTAATCACATTTTATTCTAACATTGTAACACTGCAATCTAAAAACAAATATTTCTGCAAAATGTATATTTTAGTCCAAATTATTGCACTCCTGTTTAATTGAGCTCCGTCTGTTTGGCGCGCTCGTTATAAATGAAGTCTGTGAAGTTTAGTGGAGGATCGCAAAGCAAGGCTCATACACTCCTGACAGCAAATGGAAATATTTCCATGACTTTCTAACATTTACAGATTAGGAGAATATACCTGTGAAATGTAAGTTATGCATTAAGGGAAACAGCACATCTCAAACACATTAAACAGCGCGAGTAGCATCTCTGTCAGCAGCACACGCAGCCTTTCTGTCAGAGCATCTGACGATGGGCCGAGCCGCTTAAACTATGCCAAACTATGTCTAAACAGTTTTTAAAGGCCTTAATATAAAGCTTGTCACATGTTTAGAACAAATTGTATTATGCACTTTCTCCGCAGCAGCTCAGTCTGTGTCCTCCGCTATATTTTTCAGATGCGCTCGTATCAAACTACTGTATATATCGATATAAACAGTATTGCCTCATATTGTATCGCTTATAAAGAAAATATCAATATACCGCCCAGCCCTACATCATCATCATCTGAAACACAAGCTCTTCATTCATAAGAGGAGAGGAACGTTACCCCGCTCTCAGCAGCCATCCGGAAATACTGCACACACTTCCCCTCATCACAGTCTGAGCGCTGAGACAACACCACACCCAGATACACCTGAGCCTGGACACACACAGATTCACTTTTATTTATATTGTTTTTATATTATATTTTATTTATTTCTATTTAATTATATTTCACATATTTAAATTTACCATATATATATATATACACACACACACACACACACACACACACACACACACATACATACATACAGGTGCATCTCAATAAATTAGAATGTCGTGGAAAAGTTCATTTATTTCAGTAATTCAACTCAAATTGTGAAACTCGTGTATTAAATAAATTCAGTGCACACAGACTGAAGTAGTTTAAGTCTTTGGTTCTTTTAATTGTGATTATTTTGGCTCACATTTAAAAAAACCCCACCAATTCACTATCTCAACAAATTAGAATATGGTGACATGCCAATCAGCTAATCAACTCAAAACACCTGCAAAGGTTTCCTGAACCTTCAAAATGGTCTCTCAGTTTGGTTCACTAGGCTACACAATCATGGGGAAGACTGCTGATCTGACAGTTGTCCAGAAGACAATCATTGACACCCTTCACAAGGAGGGTAAGCCACAAACATTCATTGCCAAAGAAGCTGGCTGTTCACAGAGTGCTGTATCCAAGCATGTTAACAGAAAGTTGAGTGGAAGGAAAAAGTGTGGAAGAAAAAGATGCACAACCAACCGAGAGAACCGCAGCCTTATGAGGATTGTCAAGCAAAATAAAGTTGCTGATTTCATTTTCCAGCAGGATTTAGCACCTGCCCACACTGCCAAAAGCACCAAAAGTTGGTTAAATGACCATGGTGTTGGTGTGCTTGACTGGCCAGCAAACTCACCAGACCTGAACCCCATAGAGAATCTATGGGGTATTGTCAAGAGGAAAATGAGAAACAAGAGACCAAAAAATGCAGATTTTGTAAATTTCCTATCGTAAATATATCAAAACTTAATTTTTGATTAGTAATATGCATTGCTAAGAACTTCATTTGGACAACTTTAAAGGTGATTTTCTCAATATTTAGATTTTTTTGCACCCTCAGATTCCAGATTTTCAAATAGTTGTATCTCAGCCAGATATTGTCCTATCCTAACAAACCATACATCAATGGAAAGAAAATCTCAATTTCGTAAAATTTACCCTTATGACTGGTTTTGTGGTCCAGGGTCACATGTATAAATAATTTCTTAATATATTTAATTTTATTTTTATATTATATTTTATTTTAATTATATTTTGCACATATTTTATATATATATATATAAAAAAAAAAAAAAGTAAATTGTGTGAAATATAACAAATATATATATATATATATATATATATATATATATATATATTTGTTATATTTCACACAATTTACTTTTTATATTCATATCAAAATTTATTTAGATCTTTTTATTTGTAATAATTTTTTAAAATTATATTTACATGCATTTTTAATTTAAAGACAGATATTTTTATTTTTAGATTTTTGGATATTTCTATATTTAGTTTTACATTACATTTCATATTTTTATTTTATATTTATATAGTATTTCATATTTTTGGATTTATATTTGCATTTTATTTTAGATATTTATCTTTATCGTTGCTGTGTGCCTAAACGAAAGGAAACCGTTAGAATCAGCACCTCAGTGAGTCCGGCGTCAGCGGCCGCCTGCAGGAATTTAATCGCGGCTGCTGCATCTGTCTCTGAGCTCTGCTGCCCTCTGCTGCTCAGGAGGAGTTTAGCACAGCGATACTGAGCCTGACGGTGACCAGCGACTGCAGCGCGTCTGTAGTAATGCACCGCCTGAGAAACCACAGAGGATATCACATACAGTCATAATAAACACAAAGAGAAACAACTATTAGTATTAGAATTTCTATTACTATTATTTCAATAATAAAAATTAAACCAGTACACCCATTGAACTTATCTGTTTTTATTTTATTATTATCTCAACAAATGCAATTTTTTGCTGCAAGTTAAATTGAGGTGCAACATTTTTCCTGGAAAATACAGTATATGTGTGTAAATGTGTATGTATATATAATGTTACTAATAATTTTATTATTTAAATGATAAAAATAAACCAATCAATAAAGAAATCTTTTAATGCAATAATACTGCTATACCATAAAATACAAGTATTTAATAAATAATAAGTATTATTATTATTTACATTTAAAAATTAAGCAAATCAATAAATATTACTATTTCAATAATACTATTGTGCTGTAAAATAAAAAACAAGCATTTAATAATAACAAAAAAATACTAAATTAATTTATTTTTATTTTAAAGAACATTTACAGAAAGTTTTATTTATCAGAACAACAGTAAATAACAATACAATTTCTTTAATTTCAAATATTGGAAAAAAACAAAGATTTTATTTTGGCATCTTTTGCTGATGAGATTTATAAATGATTCACAATATAAATCTGGGAATATGTTTGGTGAGTGCATGTGTTATAAATGTACTTTAAATTCATTTTAAATCAGAGCAATTTTTACATTTCTCAGGTTGGAAAATACAGAAATCGGTATGCAAAATACAGATAAAATGCGGTTTATTTCTACTTTTATTATTGTTATTACTTTATCTTAAGCTAGACTTTTTATTCTTTTAAATGATGGATTTCCTGGTACGTAAGTCCCTTTTTTAATCATCTGAAACGTGTTGCAACTAATTTTCCCAAAGCAAGTTATATTATGCAATTAACATCAAGCATGCAAAAATGCAAATATTTTCAAACATGCAGAACACATAAAACCGTATAATAAATATGCACCTTGCTGAGGTCCGTCTGCACTCCTCGTCCTCTCTCGTAACAAACTCCCAGGTTAAACTGAGCTTTGCTGTAGTCGTGCTGTGCTGAGGCCAGAAAACAGGAGAAGGCCGCCTCATAGTCGCCCGCTCTCGCGCTCTCCAGACCTCAAACACAAAACTCGTTCAGACGCATGTTCACATTAAGCATTGACAGCTTTGAGCATGTGATCATTACTGATAGTGTTTGACCGATATATCTCCAATGCCGATATATCGGCCGATACTTGGCATTTTTCAAATATCGGCATCGGCCGATAAGTTTTTCCTGTTTGGCCGATGCGTTCGATGTGGGACTTTTATTTTGACAGCACTGAGAACGGCAGCCTATGAACACACAGTGCTCACATTCCTCTTGTTCGCTGTCGTCGTTTAACAGTTCTGTCTAATATGGATAGAAGTCTGTCTAATAATCAGATAGAACTGTTAAACAAAGGAATTAATATGTATACAAAAACAGTATTATAATGATTGCTTTTATATAATTATAATAGAAAGGCAAACATTATAATACTTTCTCGTTTGCTGTCAGCATTCAGCAAATACGCATTCATATCATTTAAACAAATCTTTGAATGACCAAATAACATTATAAAATGGATAGTTCCGGTCCTTGATTCTGATTGGTTGCTTCACCTTTGTTTACGTCTGTATGTTGCTTGGCAACCACTTTGTTACAAACGCAACCGTTTCTGATGAACTACATTGTTTGGCGAAAGAATAATGTTTTTATTAATATCATTACATTTTCTTTGCTTTATTTTATTTTGTGAAACCTTGCTACATATTTATATTTAGCAAGAATTTATAACAGCTAAGGGGGTTTTAACTACGCCCCTTAACTGTTATAAATGCACTGTAAACCACGACTTCTTGGGGCTTATTGCTTAATTAATTTCACAAACCTTGCAAACTTAGTCAAATCCAGTTATGAGATCTTGTGAAGTGTGCATTTGTATCCTGTATGATCGACAAACTTTAAACTTTAAATTATGCTGTGCTTTATGTATGTCATATTCATGTCACTTTCACTGTATTCTGTATGTAAATTGTAAAGTGTTACCTTGGCTTTATTTGAAAAAATATGATTCCCAATCTCAATGCACAAAACTTCCCAGAATACCGAGTGCCCTGTTGGTTATAGTGTTTAGTTCTTTTTTAATTATATTTCTATTAAATATTTATTTATTTGTGAAAAATGCTTTGTCATCTAAAGTATAAGTATGTTTATTTTACACATTTATTTTTTAATCCATTTTCAAATGTTTTCAAATTTCTTAAATATTAATTAAAATAAATAAAATTATATCGGCTTTATATCGATCATCGGCCACCCTGCTTTCCAAGATATCGGCATCGGCTGTCAAAAAAAAAAAAAACCGTATCGGTCGAGCACTAATTACCGATGATGTTGAGGATTATGGGAACGCTGCTGTCTGCCACGCGTTTCAGATTCTGCGCTGCTGTTTCTGGAGAAAGACGCTCCTGCAGGAAACACACGAGTAAGGTCAAATTTACATCTATTTATATAGTGATTTATACAATACAGACTGTTTCAAAGAAGTTTCACATTAATAAACAGGAAAATAACAGTGTTTTGCAATGTTGCAAAAGACAAAGTGTCATCACACTGCAAAAAAAAATACTTTTTGCTTATTTTTTTGTCTTGATTTTCAGTACTGAGTTTTGTTTTATGAAAAGAAAAATCAAAATTAAGTGAGTTTATGATTAAAACAAAAAACACGGCCAATGCGGTCAGAAAAATTTATTAAATTCTTGTTTTCTGGAAAATGTGAGTTTGTGCTTGAAACAAGAAAAGTAAACTTTATTCAAAGGGAAAACAAGATTATTTTTCTGACCCCAAAATCTTGATAATTTTCTCAGAAAACGAGACAAAAACATTAATAAAAATAAAAGATAATAAAATCAGTATATTCAGTTTAATTTAGTTCCAAGTTGATTTAATTCAGTTCAATAACAGAGTCAATGTTGCAAAATTCATCAGTTATGAAACAAATTCAATTTCAGCTGTAAAGCAGCTCTACAAAAGACAGCAGTGTTGTTATTCAGCTCATTTTAATTTATTTTTGATTCAAATTAAGGACAAATTCTGTTTTTAAGCCTAAATTGTTACCTCTGGTTCCAGTTGTTCAGGAAAAAGAGTTTCATCTGTAAGAAAATCCAGAATCAAGAGTCAGCACTTCACATCTCTACTGTATGAATCTGTAAGTGTTTTTTATTGCATTTATTTCAACTATAGTCAAATACAACGCAAAAAGAACAAGGCAAATATAAAGTGCTGCTGTACAGTTCAGAATATGTGAAATAAAGAATAAGAACAACACCAAAAATATAAAGTGTACATACATTTAAACATAAAATGTTTTTAATACATAAAACAAAACAAAACAAAATAAAATTAAATAAAATAATAAAATAAAATAAATAAAATAAAAAACAAATTAAAAAAAGAAAGAAAAAAAAAAATATATATATATATATATATTTTTTTTTTTTTGTTTATTTTTTTTTTTCTGACCGCAGTGTGACACTGTGCTTGCCGGCTCCTCCTGCTGGTGATCAGAGCTGAGTGTCGTCTGCAGGTCAGAGGTCGCGTCTGCATCACTGTTAGCATGACTGCGGTCACTGGAGCCGCTGTCGCTGCGCTCTGGAGTCTGCAGCGCCTCGCAGAGGCACTTCGTCACATCGTCAGATAGAGCATTCGGCCTGGACACTGAGAGACATTAGTGTAAAGAGTTAAACAAAATGTTCATTTTACTTAATTTTAATCTAGATTTCTTTTAGTTTGTGACAAACTATTTATCATCCAAACATACAAACAAAAAGTTACACGACTCAATTTACATGGTCTGTTCAGTCAGAGTGACGGTAAACACTTTTGCACATGTGAAGATGCTGAATCGAATTGAATTAAATTGAAATACACAGTCATGTTTATATAATAAACAGTAGTTTAGCAAATAGTCTAGAAAATCTTAAATTTAGTCTACTTTATTATTGTTATTATTATTATTATTATTTTAATCTGTATTTTTTTGTTTTAAATTATGCATATGCACATATGTTACTAATGCTTTGAAAATAATGTTTAACTGATCTCTGATTGGTAGAAATGTTTTATTTTTATTTCTACTTTATTATTATTATTATTATTCAATTTGTTCTGGATTTTTTTATTTTAGTTTTAAATTATGCATATGTGTGTTAATGTTACTAATGCTTTGGCAAAAATATATTTTTGTTGACTGATCTCTGATTGGTAGAAATGTTTTATTTTTATTTCTACTTTATTATTATTCTTATTATTATCTATTTAGTTCTGCATTTTTTACATTGGTTTTAAATTATGCATATGTGTGTAAACTAATGCTTTGGCAATAATAATTCTTTTTTAGTATGTAAATAAAAATACTAAATTCTGAATCTGAGTGAAAGACCAGTGTTAGCTTGACTGATCTCTGGTCAATTTTTTATTTCTATCGTAATTTTATTTTTAATATTATTATTTTATTTTAATCTAGATTTTTTTTATTTGAATGTAGTATATACGAGTAAATGTTACTGATGTTTTTTTTTAAATGTCAATAATGACACATCTGTTTTGGCCTGAATGATCTCTGTTTGGTCGAATTTTTTATTTTTATTTCTATTTTTACTTTAATTATATTTTAATCTTAATGTTTTATTTGAATGAAGCACATGCATATAATTGTTACTAATGAATTTTTAATGTGAATATAACAACTAAATTTAGACGAGAGACACCTGTGTTGGCCCGACTGATCTCTGATTGGTCAGATTGTTACGTGATTGACAGCAGGACTCACAAATGTTGATCAGGACTCTGTAAGAGCATTTCCGCATGAGTCCAGTGTATCTGATCGGAGCCGATCCGGGGTTCTGATCCGCGTTTGAGGACAGCCGCGAGTGAATCCTGCGACAGAGCTGCATGAAGAGAACCGCAGCGGCACCCTACACACACACACACACACACACACATTCATAAAATATTGTCATTCTTCTACATGTGTGGACATATATTGGAACGAAATATCGTGTCTCGCAGGAACAATTAAACATAAATATAAACATACAACAACAGAGGTATAAATAAAACGATTATAAACCTATACAACAGTTAGTTTAACTATCTGACTATACATATACTATAAATAGTTGACTATACATACACATAATCTGAGACTGTACAAGAACATTACATAAGTACTGTACATGAAATTGTGCGAGAGAGATATTTTGGGGGAAGTAGCGCATAATGCAAGATATATTATCATTAGGGGTGAGCGATATTGACAAAAAATAATATCTCGATATTTTCTGGGATTTTATCGATAATGATAATTAGGCAATATTTTGCTGAGTGTGTTATTGTGCTGGTATCTTAAGGACTGCCGTGGACAGCTGACTCCTGAAGCTTTTGATATTCTTCATATTCTGTGTGCTGGTCAGTTCACACTGATAGAAATTAATCTTTTCCACTAAGTTTAAACAGATTTTTACATTTTATGGGCATTTTTACCTTTATAAAGCCATTTTATTCCGAAAGTGTCCATTATCTTTTAAGTCCAATTCTTACATTTAATCAGTGAATTTGAATAATAAGACATTTGGGCTGTTAGCAAGCAAATGAAATCAACACAGAAGCTGCATCTGAAGTGGCATTTAGATGTATTTACACACAGTTTAATGCAAGACATGAATGTATTTAACCTGCAATTATAAATGCATAAATAATGTTTTGATATATATTAAACATAAAACATTGAATACTGATGTTTGATATGATTTAAAACATGAAAAAAATCTAAAAACTGTGAACTGTGAAATTAAAACCGCCAGTAGATGGCAGCAAATCGCTATTAATAAGTCTTTGCGGTTGAACCGAATCATTTAAACAGTGGATTTATTCAGGAACCAAACACCATCATGTTGCTCAGAGACGCAAAACAGTGCTGTGGCTGTGTTTGGAATGATTTTTGTTGGTGAAATAGAGCAAAAACAGGCAATATAGTGTCTAAAACTCTAAGTCTCTTAATTAACTTGTTTATTGAGCTGTTGTAAAAAATCAATATCACATTTGTAATCACGGTAATTTTTGGAGAAAAACGGCACTCTTCATGTGAAATTGATTAACTATGAAGTGGTATAAATATCTACATTTTCTGCCCTCATGTCTTGAATTTGTGATCATTCTAAATGCATTTAATAGACTGAATCATGCAGTGAAAGAATGCACTGTAAATGCGCACATGCGTGCACTCTGTAGGGGTGTTTTGAATGGTTTTTCAAAATACTCGATAATGTCAAATCGCACATCGTTAAAACAACAATCACTATATCATCGCAAACGATATATATCGCACACCCCTAATTATCATATTGAGTGTATAAGTGAATTACCCATCCCACTGCATCGAGAGCGCTGTATCTCGGCAGTCCAGTGTAGCAGAAGTGAGACGTTCGCTTCTTTTTCTGATCATCTTTCCCTCTGTGAGAACTAACAGAAAAACAGACTTTAGTTCATCTCAGCTGTTTCAGATCACACATGCTGCTCGCAGAGCTGGGTAGATTACTTACAAATTGTAATCCGTTACTGATTCCAAATTACATGACAAAAACTGTAGTTAGTATCATAATCCATTACATTACACATTTAAGGTGCAAAAACACTGCTTTTTCATGCACCTGTAAGTTTTGATATTTATTAAATATTTATTTAATTTGTTTTATTTTGATTGATTTTCAAATGATTTATTTTAATTTAACATTTTTATGATACTTCATTATTAAAATATTTATTTTAAAATCTCAGGGGTACTTCAAGTAAATATATTAGGTGAAAGAGAATCAAAAAATGTTTGTGAATTTGTGCATTTTAATGTGTTTGAAAGACAAAAGCCTTCCAAAGACATAGAAATACATGGTTAAATAACCTACAGAATAATAATTCAAATAAAATTAAAGGGGTCATATGACGTTGCTAAAAAGAACATTATTTTGTGTATTTGGTGTAATGCAATGCGTTTATGCGGTTTAAGGTTCAAAAAACATTATTTTCCACATACTGTACTTTATTGTTACTCCTCTATGCCCCGCCTTTCTGAAACGCGTCGATTTTTACAAAGCTCAGCATTCTGAGAAGCAAGGCGTGCTCTGATTGGCCAGCTATCCAGTGCGTTGTGATTGGCCGAATACCTCAAGCGTGAGAAGGAAATGTTACACCCCTTACCGTATTGTGATGCCGTGTCCCGGCGCGACGAAACTAAAACAATAAAACCCATTACAAATGAGGCATTTGTTGCATCCAGTGGAGACATAATTACTGATTATAACGACTTATACTGTCTTTTTACGCGTCGCGCCGCGTAAACATTACCATGTCTGCATTTGTGATCGGAGAAACGACAAACAACAAGCACTACTCTACACAGCTCAAAACTCGCGTTTGAATAGTCAGTGGCAAATTCTTTAAATATGAAATCATATCATACTTACAGGCTGTGAGTCAGAAGCGCCAGACTGTCCTTGCAAAGTTGGAATTGCCCCACTTTATAGAAACAGTCTTTGAGCAGCTACCCCCAGGTTCAGGAAATAGTCCTCCGTAAAATGCGCTGGACATACTCGAATATTTGGGTTGAACTGTTCTGGAACAGTGTTGTAAATACAACTTAACCACTGATTTCTAGTTGTGTCCTCTTTTGGAAGCCCAAACAAAGTAGTTTCACTTTCACAATGAAACACAGCGTCTCCAGGACATGACGCCGGCGGCAGCAACAATACTACAGCGAGAGTAAAAGTCCCGCCCTCTTTCTTTGCGTATACGTTTGGGCGGTGTTTTGCAAATCTCCCCACACCGTGAAGTAGACATGTGGGGGCGTGTTTGAATGAGCCGTTTTAGGAGGGCTTAACTTTTATAAAGAATATCTCTTTGGTTTTGAGACTTTAGTCTTTGCAACTTCAGGGATCTTATCTATGCACAAACAGCTAGTAACACTCCAAAGAGAAAGGAAAACTTGAAATCGCATCATATGACCCCTTTAAAGTGTTCATCAATAGTTGATGCAATGTTGAAACACTTCTTAAACCTGATTTTTGTAAATCCAGTGTTCAAATGCTGTAGCACCTGACTAGTGACTGATCTCTGAGTGAATGTCCACAAAACTGCAAGACTTTCTGACTATATGTAAGCGGTAGGCTATTTTAGAAGAAGGAAAATTTAAAAGACGAAAAAGAGGAATTAGGGAGAATCAATAAATTATGAATAATTTATTGCAATTGTGTAAATAATATGTATTATGTAAAGTAACTGTAGTCTGATTACAAGTATCTTAAAATATAATTTAATCTAATTACGAATACTTAATTTCGGGATTACGTAATTCAGATTAGATGTAATCAGTAACTCTCCAGCTCTGGTCACTTCAGTACCTGCTGCTGTCAGATGCGTGTCGTCCGCTGGTCAGGATGGAGGAGTTTATGACCTCGTCTTCCACATGATGACCCTGAGCCAGACGCAGCTGAGCATTCCCATGGCATCGGCTCAACACTGCGGGTCAAGAGCAAAACACATGTGAGTTTTTAGAGGTTTGGTGTTTATGAACCGACAAATGCAATATTTGTGAACTGTGAAAATGTGCAATGCAGCTGCAGCAGTGATTTGAGATCTAAAGGCCAGAACGATAACAATAACTATATTAGGGCTGTCAAAAAAAAAAAAAAAAAAATTGGAATTTCGAATATTCGTTGAATTAAAAAAAAAAAAAAAAATCCACATTCGAATGCAAAACGTTGCATTCGAATTTTAGGTGTGTGTCAGGCAGCCTTCTCAGTGGCACACGAGATGCGACGACGATGTCGCTATCATTGAATTTTAATGCTTTTGTTAGCCTATCCAGTTGAACCCACTAGATATGGCGCTGCTACATTGTTCGTTCAAAATATTGCGGAAAACGAGAGCATCAGTGTGGAGATGATGTTGTTTACGGCGAAACTGAACCCAAGCCATTCATACAGAACGCATATTTATTGCATTTTCTATAGGGACATCTATCACGTTGCACTCGCGTCTCGCACGAGACGCATGTTTAGAAAGCATGTAAAATTAATGTAATTTCAACTTTTAAAAAACATGTCTCAAGACTTTATGGCGGGTTTTCCCCATCTCACTGCATGTCAAGTTTTTAAATAAAGAAAGTAGCCTACTCTTTGTGATTGGTTTTTGGTCCTTTGTATTAAACTATACATACATGCATGGTGCAGTTTTTTTCTAATTGTTTAAGCAACTTTATTAATTATATATGGTTTATAAACATTATTTTAAACCT
Source organism: Spinibarbus caldwelli (assembly GCA_039654775.1). Lineage (NCBI taxonomy): Eukaryota > Metazoa > Chordata > Actinopteri > Cypriniformes > Cyprinidae > Spinibarbus > Spinibarbus caldwelli. The sequence goes on along the minus strand of CM077247.1, from coordinate 1,478,514 downwards.
TATGCACTTTTTTCAAAAATAGTCGTGTTATTTTATTACGCTTTGAAGAAACGTGCATAATATTTTGCTCGATGCGCCCTCTTGTGGCCTCAGGAGAGAAGCCAAAAGCTTTTTTCCCCCTAACTGAAATTATGCCTTTTAAATTCTAATTTAATTCAAATTTTGATAATATTTAAGTAGAAAATTCGAATTTAGTTTTCCAGTCATTTTGACAGCCCTAAACTATGTGAGACCTGTGCTGGCAAAATAAGTCACAATGAGCAAATTTTCAAAAATTAGTTATTTTTATTTTTACATTCTCAATTAAAGACCTTGAAAATGATGCATGATTTGTTGGAATCTGATGAAAAATGACTGAGCTACACCGTTTGAAGACAACAAAGTCAATTTAGAGAAAAACTGATTTAAATATATATTAAGACCTACTGTACTGCACGGATCTAATATAATGTTACACATCCGATGTTTTTCTCCAAAATTTCCCCAAACGTTCATTTAAGATATAACAGATTATGTTTATGTGAATACTTAAATATATTTAGCCTACTGTAAATCTGTGTATATGTCTTGCCGCTGCAAGATTAATCTTTAATGAGCTGAAAAGAACGCACGTCACACCTCTGTTCATCAATTTGCACTGGCTACCAATAGCGGCTCGCATAAAATTCAAGGCATTAATGTTTGCATACAAATCCACCTTTGGCTCTGCACCCCTTTACCTAAATTCAGTACTTCAGACCTATGTGCCCTCTAGAAGCTTGCGTTCTGCAAGTGAACGCCGCATTATTGTGCCATCCCAAAGAGGCACAAAATCACTTTCTCTGACTTTTTCATTCACTGTTCCCATCTGGTGGAATGACCTGCCCAACTCAATCCGAGCAGCTGAATCCTTAGCCATCTTCAAGAAACGGCTAAAAACACATCTCTTTCATCTTTATTTGACCCTCTAACTCTAGCATTCTCTTTTCTAATTTTATTTTATTTAAGAAAAAAAACACACACACACACACACACTTGACCCTCTATCAATTGCATATTTATTCTCTAACTGCTAGCTTTTCTTAAAAAACTAAAACACTAGCTTTCTTTTCTATATTCTATCTACTTGTTTAAAAAAAAACAAAAAAAAAAAAAAAAAAAACCTTGCTACATGAACTGCGTTAGGCTAACCTTTTCATATCGCTTGCATGCTGTTTCTCTTTTGTTGATTTTGATTGCTTCTATTGTCCTCTTTTGTAAGTCGCTTTGGATAAAAGTTTCTGCTAAATGACTAAATGTAAATGTAATGTGTATCGGGATCACGCTGTCGGAGCCTATCCACACAAATTGCAGTTTTGTTGCTAAAGGATCATTCCCAACTGCTTTGTAAATTTCAATTTATTAACTTTCTTGAAAAAAATCTCGCAAATGTATTGCCTCAGAAAAACTAGTTAAGGTTACTTAGTATATTAAAGTTTGGCTTCTGAGTAAACTTTAACTAGATTTTTCTGAGGCAGTACCTTTGCACGATTTTTTCATATTAACATGTTGAAATTTACAGCGTATGAAGCTTTAAAAATCATTCTAATTCCACAAGAATAGTGGAGTCCACAACTATAACGATAACACAGAACGAGATCACTGGAACCGTTTTCACATTTTTTTCCCTCCAGTTGATGAACGTTAAAAACATTGACAGCCAATCAGAATCGACCTTTCTGACTTTAAAGTGCGCGCATTAACGAACGTTAATGAACAGAATGTTTTTGTCCGTTTGCGTGGATTCTAATACAGTTGTTGTTATAGCTATGTTTATAGTTGTCGTTGTTGGTGTGTGGATGCTAATTTAGTTATCATTGTAGTTACCTTATAGCTATCGTTCTTGGTGCGAACAATTTTGTCATTTGCCGCTTTAAATGCTTGTAGTTGATTTCACAATTTAAATAGAATTAAAACGACTATTAAAATGTATAGTTGTAGTTATCATTATAGGTGTGAATGGGTCTTAACGCATGACAATTGCAAACAGTTTTGTTGTCTGCCGCTTTAAATACTTGTAGTTGATTTCACTATTTTCATAAAATTAAAACGATTATTAAAACTTTTGAGTTGTAGTTATCATTATAGTTATAGTTATTGGTGTAAACGGGCTTTAACGCACAATAACGTTCTGTTTATTAAAAGCGCGCGCTTCGGTTAGTCGCCTGCCGCTTTAAAATATTCGCGCTCTTTAAAGTTTGATGGAATCTGATTGGCTGACAATGTTTTTCTTTTCTTTTTTTTATCATTCATGGCTTGAAAATGCATGCATCTAATGATATCGTTACTCTGTGTAGTTATCGATATAATAGCTGTGGTGTGTATTTAACTATTTTTATAGAATTACAACAATTATTTATTGTATTTATTATTATGTAATTATTTGTGTATGTTTTCCCTGCTGATTTTAACGTTTCCATCATGGATCAATTAAACAAATATGACTGTCTGTAAATGTTAGAAACTTATATCTAAACATGAATCAAATGACAGAAAGTGTTTGATATCATATTTCATAATGATACACTTTGCATTCGATCTGTTCAAAAACTGAAACCGAAACTATCCTCAAACTTATTCAAATATGTGTTTTATCCGGATATTCAACTGAAGTAATGCTCCTCTCAATAATACTTGTCACATAATCACATATAGTGAAACATCGCAACATTTTATGAGTGTATTAATGTATCAGTATGGATATAAGTGTATTAATGTATCGCAGCAGATGAATGTGTTATAATCGCTCACCTCTGCTCACTAAACTCTGAATCCTCCACATGTCTGCAGGTGTTTCTGTGAGTTTATGAGGAATAATAAACTCACGCCATGATGCTCTCCGACAGTCACGAGTTACAGCAGCGGCTCGGTGAAGGACGAACGGCGGAAATGACGCAATCACCCTAAAATAATATAAACTACAGTCTAGAGTTCATTCTCCCGCCGCTAGAGGCCGCCGCTCACCTCAGTCCGCAGCGCGCTTCTGTTTACTACAGACAGTTGCGAGGAAGAAGCGGTTTAATCCATCAGTCATTTATTTATTTATTTTTACTAAAACATTATTTTGACTAAATTATTTTTATATAATAATAATAATAATAATAACGTGCATGTTTTTATAATCAGATTTAGATTTTCATTATATTGTATTATATTATATTATATATTTTCGAAACGTATTATATATTTTCATAATATTTTCTTTATTTGAATAAAACAATAATAATATTGTCTATTATGTTGTTTACCTGTTGATTCAGTTAAAATGTGTTTTGTTTAACATAAACTGTTTATTTCATGATTTTTTCATGTTGTTATTATTATTATTATTTTCCATTTTTATTAAAATATATTTTAATATTTTATTTTATGTGTTATTTAATGTGTTATTTTATTTCTTTGTATTATTATATTTAATTTAATGTAATTTTTATTAAAAAGTTACTTTGGTTAAAGTTCATTTGTATTATTATTATTATTATTATTATTAATTTAA
>CM077247.1:1430000-1467500 GCA_039654775.1 Spinibarbus caldwelli | reverse complement strand
CCCCCCTAAATTTGGAATCATATCACAGCAAACAATTTTGAGTGAAATGGGCAGTTTGTCCTGTAAACAATATATATGTAAAAAAAGAAAAACATCACCAGCTGCTAAATTCAAATCTGCATTTGCTGGCTGGCACAGAGCCACACACACGTTTTTAAAGCACTGCACATTATAACCAATCACATACGATTCTGTTGAGCTTATGAATGCAAGGACCAATCAGAGGCGTTCAGATGAGTCATAGCTGAAACACACTGTTTCGTCACCGTGCGCGCTGGCTGACTGAATTCTCTAATTCTCTCATCAGAAACAACAAAGTGAAGATGTACGAATGTAAGTAAGATATTAATTTCACAGTAACCATGATTTAGATTTAGATAATTCACTATTATGGCAGTTTTTGAGAGTGCTTTAACTCGCTGGACTGAAGTGAAAATGTAATGTAAACGTTCTTTGCTCTCTTTTTGTTCAATGAAAGTGTTATAGGCTAATTAGTAACTTACAATGTTTTTATTAAATTCACATTAAATACAAAGTCAGTCGTATTAAAAGTATTTTATGGTATGACACCCATATCTGGTACTTAAGTAAAAAGAGGGCTTTTATGTGTAGTTAATAGATTACAGTATTAGGCTTCTTTGCCCATCGCCCATTATAGATCAAATAACATCATCTATAAAGGTGCAAAATGCATTTCCTTACACATATTTGAGAATCGAGATATTTCATGATATATTTGGGGGATATATCGAATAAAAAATTAAAACAATTTAATAAAACCCCTGCTGAAAAAAAAAAAACAGTAGACACCATTACAAAATTAGTAATGGTTTTACTGGTTATAATGGGACTTGTATTGGTTTTACTAGAAACTGTAATGGGCCCTGTTGGTCTCTGCTGGTAATTGGTTGCCTTTTATTGGTGGCTTGTTAAAACCAATAAATCCTAATGGAATATGTCCCAAAACACACTACAGAAAACCATTTTTAATGGTTAAAAGTTGATGGTTTTAATGTTTGTAATGGAGCCCCCCTTCACTCGTGCCCCCTCAAAAAAGAGTGCATGATGCCCCTGACACTACTATACAAAATTATTTGTCAAATAAATTAAACATGATGAAACATTAATTTTAGTTTAAATTGTTATAGATTACTTCTAGAGATTGCAGTGAAACATGACATGGTGAAAAAATGACTGAATGAATAATATTAAAGTAGATTAAGATGAATTTTAAAATTGTGCCCCCTAAAATCACAAGTGGCCCCTGTCTGGCCCCCCCAGTTACTGTGGTCTAGAACCGCCCCTGCTGCGCTCTTGAGGAGTTATTGAGGAGTTGCTCTTGAGGCGTTATTGAGGAGTTATTGAGGAGTTCTTGAGGAGTTGTTCTTGAGGAGTTGTGTAATGCAGCTCCGTGGATCCGCGGAGCGCCGGAGGGAGGCGGCAGAAGCGGGAGAGGCGGCTCCAGAGACGGGGAAACCGAGAGAGCGAGAGATGGCGGCGGGAGGAATCACCACGCTCCCCGGTTTACCGGAGGACGGCGCCAGCGGAGGCTTCAGTCCGGGGAACTTCAGGGAGCCCAAGCGGCTTTACTGCAAGAACGGCGGCTTCTTCCTGCGGATCCATCCAGACGGGCGCGTGGACGGCATCCGCGAGAAGAGCGACCCGCTCAGTGAGTGCCTCTGTTCGGTTCTTCTTCCGCGGAAAACAGACTCTAGAGCGGACAAAGAGTCTTTATGCGTCTGATGAGGAGCAGAGATGAAAATCAGGGCCTGATGGGGATGGGGATGATGTCAGATTTCCAGGTCCACCTTCAGTCTCTGAGTTCTTGGTTATTTTCAGAAAGTGTCTCTAATGTTCTCTGAACGCTTTTGTTCTGGCAAAGTTATGAACAAGCGTTCAGTAGCGTTCGTTCATTCAGAGCGATCTGGTCTTTTAACCTTATAATGCGTTCAAAATCTGAATACCGTTTTCACTTTCAGGGTCTGTTTGGGACCGGTCATTACTTAGTAAACTATACTTTAGCTGATCAGAAACTTCTCATTAATGAGTGAAAGTGAAAAATGCAGTGTGTTGATGTTGCCACTGCACTTGTGCCTTATTTATTCATTAAAAACATTGAGAAATTCTTTGAAATTTCAAACTACACCAAAAAAACTATAATGCCAAAAAAAAAAAACAACAACAAAAAAAACAACAATACCAATGAGAAGTTTTATTTAAATATATATTTGTATACAATTTATAAGAATATATAATTTAAGAATTAGTAGTGTTAACTTCATTGGAATGAATGGAATTTGTATTAAATTCCTGTGAATTTATCACTCATGATTGCTCAAAAACAGTCCAAACTTATGAAACCTACATATGTCTAACAACATCAAAACAACATAAATATCACTGAAAAGTTTTCAAACAAAATTAAATAATTTTACTGGCATAAACTTTCACTGTCAGATGAAAAAGTGATCAATTTTTCATACTGCAGTGGTTCATCAGTAGGTAAACAGCAGACAGAGCGGACAAAGAGTCTTTATGCGTCTGATGAGGAGCAGAGATGAAAATCAGGGCCTGATGATGATGGTGATGATGTCAGATTTCCAGGTCCACCTTCAGCCTCTGAGTTCTTGGTTATTTTCAGAAAGTGTCTCTAATGTTTTCTGAATGATCTGGTTCTCGCAAAGTTATAAAGAAACGTTCTTCAATAGCGTTTAAAGAACGTTCATTCAGAGCGATCTGGTCTTTTAACCTTAAAGCAGATTTCTAATGAGAAGTTCATGAAAACTGTTGCCAACTACACAAGAAAATATGAAGCTCTTTCTTCAGTTTTTGCCAAAATAAAGGTCGGAAGATTTAAGCAATGCAATTAAAAATGGAGAAATTAAGAGCGAGATTACTTCTGTAATATTACTAAACAAAATAACTACATTTTAATGTAAAATAAAAGGGAAATCTGCACTTTTAACTACTGATAGTGTGGGAGAACTGGGTTCTAATCTAATCTATTAACAAACTCAAGTGTAAAAAGTCTTCAAGATTGACTCTCTACTGCAGTTTGTGAGCAAAACTGAAGTTAAAACAGATCACTGCTAGCTTGTAGTTCTTACTGAACATGAGATGCTGTTTAAATGTGCGTTCAAAATCTGAATAGCCTACTGTTTTTTACATTCAGGGTCTGTTTGGGACTAGTCATAACTTGGTATTTTTCAACTAAAACCATATTGTAGCTGATCAGAAAAGAGTTTTGAGTGTTGCCACTGCACTTACACCTTATTTATTCATTAAAAAAATTATAAATACTTTGAAATTTCAACCCACACCAAAAAAACTATAATGCAAAAAACATATTATTTTTTTCAATACTAATGAGAAGCTTTATTTAAATATATCATTGTATGTAATTTATAAGAACATGTAATTTGAGAATTACCATTATTAACCCCATTGGAATGAATGGAATTTTAATTAAATTCCTGTGAATTTATCGCTCACGACTGCTCAAAAACAGCCCAAACTTATGAAACCTACATATTTATTTCTAACAACATCAAAACAACTCTGAAAGGTTTTCAAATAAAATAAATTCAATTTTACTTTCAGATGAAAAAAAGTGATTCGTTTTTCATACTGCATTGGTTTATCAGTAGCTGGCTATCAACAAAATTCAGTCGTAAAAGTGTGTGAGATATGGAGAAAGGTGAAATATATTTTACTAAGGCTTTTTGACACTAATAGAACTTATTAAATAAATTTATAGAAAGTATTTTTGACACCTAATGGCGTTCCATATACATACTTGGTTCCCAAATGACCTGAAACCAAAACATGTAAATTTTTTATAAGGTTATTTCTTAAAAAAATAAATGAACACACGTAGTTCAAGAGTTCAAAGACTTTAGAGTGACTGTGTTCAGTTTTGAAAAGTATTACATCATGGGACTTTTTCAACATTTTCAAGCTGTTATGAAGACCAGTGAGTAAATTAAGAAAAAATGTTCACCTTATTCTAAGTTCAGTTTAATCAAAATAGAAACTGAAACAATGATCTCTTTAGTTTAGACTCATGGTTAAGGTTTAAAAATCCTGTTATTAAGGGCAACCACTGATTGACACTTGACAAACCCCACCTCACACTTAATTTATTCTGAGCTGAACCTTTGTGTTTGTCACTCTTTACTTAGTTTACATCATTTCTGGGTAATCAACAAGATTTGTTACTGTTCAAACCTTTACAACCATTTACAATATGGCAATACATTTGTTACAGTATTTATTAATCTTTTATAGCTTTGGTAAAAATATACAACGGTTCACTGTTTTTCATGTCAGCTTAGGCCCAATTAATAATATTAACAGATCCAACTTATGATTTTAATTATGTGTTGGTATGTTGAAGTTTAATGGAACCATATTGTAAATTAATTTATTTCCTCTGGAATGCTTTAACAAACAGACTTCCATTGCAAATATGATGCATAAAGTGCATTATTTACTTTATATGTCATTTTTACAAATGAAGACATTTCTCAATGTCTTCAAATGGAGGTTCTGTCAGATTTAACTCTCTTTTGGGGACAAATTTGAACCCGAAATATGGTGAAGTAGTTGCAAACACGGTGCTGGTGTTTTGTTGAGCGTGGCATTAGTCAGGGCTGCTGTAGACATAAACACTGAATGAAACACTCCAGAATGAATGACGCCACTCATCAGCTAACGACAAACTCATTAATCACACGCACTTCTTGTCTTGACATGATCTCTACTTTAATCTGATCCCAGTACAAACATCCAAACGGACTGTCTCATCACAACACAACACTGAACAAACCTGTGCTTAGAAAATCATCTAAGAAACCTTATTAAGAACAATAAAGCAACTTGTAACAGGGCTGATGAGACGTGAGACGTGCGGATCCAAGTGCAAGCTTTTATTGTGAAACATGGTCAAATACAGGCAGAGTCGAACAAATGGCAAACAGGTATATAGAGGGCTAGACGAGAGAGGTAATCCGAAACGTGAGCAATAATCCAGGCAAGGCGCGAACAATATCCAAAGGACAAGGCAGAGAGATAGTCCAGGTACACAGATATAATCCAAGCAGGGGCAAACAGAGTCTGAACAGTGAGACGGGGGAAAATACAGGGAACACAGACTAGAAAACAAGAAACAGATTCCGTATCGCAGCTAACACTAGGGGAGTGAAAAAACGCAGGACAATACTGGAACTGAACAGAAACACGGAATGGCACGGTAAGGCAGCTAGCGCTTGAGGAGTGCTATACGCAGATCAATACTCGGCAGTGACACTGAGGAAGTCCATGGCTTATGTAGTGTGTGTGATAATGTAATGAGTCTCAGGTGTGTGTGTGTGATTAGGGAGATGGCTGCTGGGTGTAAGTTGTCAGTGCAATGGATGATGGGAATTGAAGTCCTGGGGGTGACGTGCAACAGTAGTGTAGTGCAAGAGTTAATGTGGTGAGCGAGTGACCTCTGGTGGTGGGTAAACGGAAGTTCATAGGTCGGATTCATGAAACAACTCATGCATTTCTGACGTAAATAATAAATACAATGAGATTCTATCTATCTGTTTATCTATGCACTTACACTGCAAGACTTAATGCACAGATCTGTTTTGACACATTGTTTTTTTTTCTGTTGCTGTGGAGTTTATAATTATTATCATTTATTTTTATGCAATGGAATTGATTGCAATATCAATCATCTCATTTTCAGATTCAATGCCACATTTTAATACTGTCTTCACTCCCAAATCTTAGCAGTGTGTACTTAGCAAAAATGAAAAAAAAAAAAAAACATTTATTCAAATGACTAATGTTTAAATGTATAGAAATCCAGAAAAGTTCACTTCCTTTATAATCAATGAGGCTGATATCACTTCAGTTCAGCCACTCACTGATTGCAAACTCCTGTTAGAATAAAAAATCTGTCTATATTGCACAATGGATCTCTTATTTATTATCACGTTCACGTGCTCAACAAAAAGTGAAGTTATTAACGTAATTTCAGGAGGAGTGCGCCCATCTAATCTTACAATTAATATCCAAGTATAAAAGACAGCCTCGTACCACTTCCGTTGTAGTTCTTTTGGCATCCCTCCTCCTCCCCATCTCCTCATTTTATGCATATTTATTTATTCATTTATTTATCCTTCTGTCTATAGGGGGGCTATCGGAGCTTGAGTAGAATAGCCTCTCTGAGCCCTCCATTGTAGACATCAAGCCAAATCCGTTTACTACTGATGCTAAGATTATATGGGCACACAAACTCGTGAACCTCTGATATTGGTTACAATGCTCAAATTGGAAAAACAGGTTGTAAATCGAAACCGTTCGACCAGTGTTGCCAAGTGGTATTCCCACAGACTTGGGATATTTAACATTAGCATATGACGTCATCTAGCAACATTGAGCTACTTTTTATTTATTTATTTATTTATTTTTTTTAACAACAATTTGCAAACTGGAATAACAACAAGATATCACATATCAATTCAACTTTCCCCCACCCTTCCCCTGCGGTCTCTTTAAAATGGGGTACACTGATAAAAACGATTTTGTAGTGAAGTAAATACTACATAAAAACAAATGTAATTTCTACATTAAATAAGTTAGTTCAGGCAAGAATAAAAAAATAATAAAGTAAATTGAGGTCTCTGCGTTCATTTGGGTAATAATTATTTAGTGGACATATTGTCTTAAAAGGATAACAAGCTGTCTAATGGCTTACATGTTTGTAAGTGAACCACGTGCTTTAATAACATGGTTGTTTTCCGGTGCCACATTGTTTGAGTAAGTTTTATAAACCGTGACTGAGTGCAATGTACTTAAGTATTGCAGATTTAACTTAAAATAATTAAGTAAAAATTACTCATCAAACTCTAACTGGCCATGTTAAATTTACTTATTTCCTTTTGCTAATTTTAACTAACCTAGTTAAGTAGATTTTACTTAATTCAATACTTACATTTTACTTAAAATTTGTGTGTGCAAAAAACTTACTTATTGTTTTTTTCAGTGTACCTAATGGATAGAAAAGTTAACAGAAATCCAATGCCACAGGAATCATAAAACCTAAATTCCAGCAATCAAGAATGTGAAAGAAAAAAAAAAAAATAAATAAAAATACAGCATTGAAGGGTTAGTTCACCCCAGAATGAAAATTCTGTCATTAATTACTCACCCTCATGTTGTTCCAAACCCATAAGACCTTTGTTCATCTTCGGAACACAAACTAAGATATTTTTGATTAAATCAGAGAACTATCAGACCCTCCATAGACAGCAACGCAACTGTAATGTTCCCAGGTCCAGAAACGTAGTAAATACATCGGTAAAACAGGTCCATGTTACATCAATGTCTCAGCTTCAGTTTTGCGACGCTACGAGAATACTTTTTTTGCGCAAAGAAAACAAAAATAACATAATTTACTCAACCATTCTTTTCCCCCGAGTTACATCTTCTGCCATTTTGGAGAGTACCCAAGAACGTATTTGATGTAATCAGCGTTATTTACGTTCGGGGGAAAGCGTGCATGAATGTATAATCTGCGTAATAAGCCTTGTTTACGCTTAGGGGAAAGCATGCGTATGTATTGTGATACTTTACAAATCTTTTATACTCTAAAAATCTTGAATCTTGATACTCTCTAAAATGGCGGAAGATGTAACTCGGGGGGGAAAAGAATGGTTGAGTAAATTGTTATTTTTGTTTTCTTTGCGCAAAAAATAGTATTCTCGTAGTGTCGCAAAACTGAAGCTGAGCCATTGATGTAACATGGACCTGTTTTACCGATGTATTTACTACGTTTCTGGACCTGGGAACATTTCAGTTGCTTTGCTGTCTATGGAGGGTCTGATAGCTCTCTGATTTAATCAAAAATATCTTAATTTGTGTTCCGAAGATGAACGAAGGACTTACGGGTTTGGAACGACATGAGGGTGAGTAATTAATGACAGAATTTTCATTTTGGGGTGAACTAACCCTTTAAGGCATTCATTCTGAGTCCTGATCAGACATTGAGCGACTTCTGAAGCGGGGTTTAGCTACTTTCCTTTGAAAGAAGTTGGCGACATTGTGCGGCGGGTTGAAGCGACCCCAATAATGTAATATTTAGCTCCTGGAATGTGGAATTTACCTGGGGAACCTCTCCAAATGATGTGTATTTTACCCCCGGAATGCACTTTTTACCGGGGGATCCCCTCAAAACGCTATTGGGCTAGTTAACAATTGGGTGGATTTTGTCGTGAAAACAGCACTTTTAACTAACGGTTTGTGTTTGCTCTCTCACAGTTCGGCTGCAGCTCCAGGCCACAGCTGTTGGTGAGGTGGTGATCAAAGGCATCTGTGCGAAACGTTATCTCGCGATGAACGCAGATGGACGACTCTTCGGAACGGTGAGACGCTCTCATGATCTTACGCTCTTGGGCTTCACCTAATAGATAACCGCTACCTGAATGCAGTTTTGGGTGGTTGATGTCAAGTCAAGTCAAATTTATTTATACAGCGCTTTTCACATTGTGTTGCAGCAGCTTTACAGAAAATCATCAAATCAATATCTAAGTTTCTTCATGTCTTTAGCAGATGGATGGTAATATACTGTACTTTACATTTTGCAACAATACAACTGCATATATAGCCTATTTGAATATATGACATATATGAATATTTTATTCATTCATTTGTTACACTACAGGACTAAAAAAATAAAATAATGAAACTTAAAAGAAATAGTGACAGGTCTTGAATAATCTGAAAAGTAATTTAAAAAAGTTTATTAAAATACATACATGATTTTACAGTTTTGGTGAATAAGGAATAATATTTTGTTCTCTAAACTTTAAAACTAAAAATAAAACATTTAAGTTATAAATAACAGCAACAAATTACTAATACATATATATATATATATATATATATATATATATATATATATATATATATATATGAATGATTAAAAAATATGCTGTTAAGGTGTTGATTCACACAAAATGAACTTTACTGACCTTAATGTCCCTGTAAAGCAGTGGTTCTCATCCAGGGGTCCGGGGTCCACTAGAGGGCCTCAGAAAACTTCTGAGATGACTTAAAATAAGACCAAAAATGCTTTTTTTATATTTTCTGTTTTCATTGTAATTGTAGTTACATTTTTAGTAATTTTGGTGTTTTCTAATTTTTATTTATTTATTTATTTTTGTCTATATATAGTTTTTATTAAGTTTTAGTTATTGTTACTTTAAAAAAATGAAAATGAGAACCATTGTTTTGGAAACTAGCTGAAATAAAACACATTGAAGGTTTTGTTAATTTTGTTTTAGTTAATGTTTATTTTATTTCAAGTAATTAACATTTTATAGGTTAAGTTTTAGATTTAGTTAACAATAATAACCCAGTTTAAGATGATCTAAAACCACTAAAAATTAAGATATGTCTTATTTTAATTCCCCACTCTCAACAACTGTTCTTTTGTCTTTGAAGAACCAAGGTCTTGGAAAATCTGGAAATATTAGGAAAACTGAATTTTAAAAGTTTAATTTGGAAAAGTCCTGGAAATGAACAAAATCTTAAAACTCCATGGGCATTTTTATAATGAATATACATTTTTTCTAGTTAGGCAGGTTGTGCACGTTTAATGAATTATGGATGTTTGAAGGGTTTCATCACAGTGGTTTTTGAGGACATGTATAACAAACAACTGCTGACCGCACACATACACACACACACACACACACACACACAGAGAGACAGACTCTCTCTCTCTCTCACACACACACACACATACACACAAACGGACTCTCTTTCTCTCTCTCTCTCTCTCACACACACACACACACACACACACAAGCTGCTTCCATTGACGTGGTTTTAGGAATCATAAGCTCACCTGTAATCATTTTCCAAAGTTCGTCATAAAGCACAGATCAGTACGTCAGAAGAGTCTGACTCCCACAATTTTACTGCAGTATCAAGATGCTTGAGATTCTTTTGATCTCGTACTTGTTTGAAACTGAAAAATTGAAACACGTCACAAACAGCAGCTCAGTTTAAAGATCCCATGCCTGTTTGCTTTACATTCAAGCACACGATCGATGGACACACACGCACACACACACACACACACACACACACACACAAACACACACGCACGCACGCACTCACTCACTCACACTCACACACACGTTTACTTAACTAAGTAAATCTGAATGGGGACATTTCATAGACATGTTATTTTTACTTTAGTTCACAAATTTGACCCCAGAATATGGTTAAGTAGACACACACTCAGAGTTCATGAGAGCTGTGAGAGTCTCTGTGCTCCTGAAACAATGCTTACATTGATGACGGAGGTGTTGCACAACAGTCAATCAACATTTACTCTGTTCCAGCTCTCCTTGTTCAAAACTCACAAGAGGAAACATCAGCGTCGGCTCTAGAATGAAACGCTCACAAAGTTTTCAAAAGTTTTACTTGACACCATCAACCACCTTCATGTATATGCTTAAAAATAAACGTTTCAAAATAAACGTTTATTACTTTGCAGTAATACTATAGAAGAACCATTTTTTACACTGCAAACATGATTTTTAATCAGTATTTCTGTCTTGTCTTGTTTTCTGAACAAATTATCAAAATTGAGTGAGTTTTGCCTAAAACGAGAAACATTATCTGGCAGCGGGGTGAGAAAAATAAACTTGTTTTCCCTTTGGATTAGGTTTATTTTTCTGACCCCATCAGCAGATTTTTTTTTAAGCCTAAACTCATTTAATTTTGGTAGATTTTTCCAGAAAACAAGACATAAGCTCCTAAAACATTTTGCTTCTCAAGTGAATGTATCTTGATCCCTCTGGTGCTGCTTGTGTGGCTTTTTAGTATAGACCTGAAAATGAATTTTTTCAGAATTTTTTTTTTTCACTATTTATGAAGAAGATATTTGGCAGATTATTGCTGCAGTGAAAAATGTAAGAAAAAAAGTTTAAGAAAAAAAAATGGAAGTTAATGTTTATTGTTATGAAAAATGCAAAAATATTTTCAGATTTTATATGAAATATACATTTTCCAAAACATGTTTTTCTCTAAAACTGTGAGAAAATCAAAGCTAGAAGTTGTTTTCCAAATTTGAGGATGATATCTCAAAAAATGAGCATTCAGTGAGATTTTGTCTGGGCGCAGTACCAACTGTTTCCACTAGATGAAATTCACTTCTCATTCATTTCCAATGCGGTCATTTTTGACCGTGAACAAACAGTACAAGTGTGATTTATTAATTTATTTTTCTTCCAGGACCATTTAACCTTCTGTTTTTTGTGTTCACATAGCAAGTGCCAAGTTTTGTACCATTCTGATTACGTAAAAAAAAAAAAAATAAAAAATACGTAAAAATCACAGTGTAAAATTTTTTTGGTCAAAAATAACCAGAGAGAGCACCAGAGGCTTAAGAGTGTTTAAATATTTGCACTGAAAAAGAAGACAAAGATACTAAGTAAGAATAATTTTTTTTTTGCATCCTCAGAGAACCTTTCAGCGGTCAGTTCTTAAAAGAACCATTGTTTTATAAATGTGAAGAACATTTTAATCTAAAGAACCTTTTTACACTGCAAATAACATGGATAGGTTCCACGGATGTTAAAGGTTCTTCAGGAGCCATCGATGTCAATTATTTTTAAGAGTGTAGAGACACTTTTACTCTAGTTTAACATCCTGTTTTAATCTGAAACACATCAGGTAGTGTTGGCTTTAAAATGGGCAGCATGTCAGTGTTACAGAGGTCACATAAAACAGCCGCATTGGCCTGGAGCGCCGGGCTGACAGTCTCACATTCCTGTCAGGAGACGTCTTCCAGACGTCCGGCTCAAGCTGCTCAGGAAAACACAGAATATCCCCCTAATAAACAGCAGTTCACAGTTGTTGCAGATAATCGATGACAAATGCTAATGTTCCAGCACAGTTTCACTGCTGTAGCTGAAATAAGACTCCATTGAAAGAAAACAGCTGAGGTTTTAGCTCAAAGGGATCCAAAAATCTGAGAGAACAATGAAAATCTGGAAACAGAAAGTTTTAGGATCAAATCATGCTGGAGAACATGAACATTGGATTTAATTCATGTAGCTGCTGTCATTAAAGCAGAAAAACACACTGAATACTAAGAAAATGCATTTTTCAATTGAACTGTTCAAACTTTTACCAGTTGTTACGCTTATTATATATTTTATAGTGGGGGGAAAAAAGTATTTAATGCTAAAAATGCAAAACAGCATAAATGTACAATTTGAGCTACAATGATGCATGTTAATGTTCTCGTTAATGATGGTCTCAATTAAACTTTTCAAACTGCAAAGTTGATCAACTTTTATCTGTTGTTAAGCTGATTATATATTTTTTTGTGAAGAATGGTATTTAATGCTAACAAGAAGTATATGTGCAATTTGAGCTACAATAATGTGTGTTAATATTGTCATTAGTGATGAAGGTCTCTTGAATAAACTTTTCAAACTTCAAAACTTTACTGATTATATGTTTTGTACTAAAAATACTTGGCATTCTAAAAGTGTAAAACACAAGTAAATGTACAATTTGAGCTACAATGATGTGCATTAATGAAAGACTAATGACAATTAAACTTCAAAACTTTTTAACATTTAACAGCTGTTATGCCTATGATATTTTATAGTAAAAATAGAAATTTAATGCTTAAAATTCAAAACAGATATAAATGTAGAATTTAAGCTACAATGACTTGTCTTAATTTTGCCATTAGTGATGAAGGTCACTCAGTTAAATTTTTCGACCTTCAAAACTTTTTCACTTTTATCAATTGTTATGCTGATTATATATTTTACATTGACAAATTTTGTATTTATTAATGTTAGAATTGCAAAACATAAGTAAATGTACAATTTGAGCTACAGTGATGTGTGTTAATGTGTGACCTTCATCACCAGTGTTGAGGGTTACAAGTAATGCGAGTTACGTAATCAGATTACTTTTTCAAGTAACTAGTAAAGTAACACGTTACTTTTAAAATTACAATGAAATATCTTAGTTACTTTTTAAAATAAATAATGCAAGTTATTTTGTTTTCCCATTTTTTTCACTGAGATCTCTCCTATCCCCGTCTTGAGGAAAATCTGAGTAAACAGAGGCAATTCCTTCAGCCTGAGGTTTATTAATTTCACTTTTGGCATGAAAGGCCCTTTCATTTGCCATTTTTTTTATTTTGTAATTAAAAAACAAATAAACAAGCCCTGTCCAGGTGACAAAAAGTAACACAAAAGTAACGTAATGTGTTACTTTCTATAAAATGTAACTAAGTACCGCAATTAGTTACTTTTTCATGGAGTAACGCAATATTGTACTTTTAAAAGTAACATCACTAATAACAACAATTAAACTTTCAAACTTCAAAACTTTTTAACTTTTACCAGTTTTTATGCTGACTATATATTTACTGGTGGAAACTAAAAGGTATTTAATGCTTAAAATGCTAAACAGGGGTCAATATGAGTTACAGCGGTGTGTTAATGTTGTCTTCCAATTAAACTTTTCAAACTTTTGTGGTGAAACATGATATTTAATGCTTCAAATAATGCTAAAGTGTTAATGTTGTCGTTCTCTCTCTCTCTCTCTTTCAGAGAAGAACAACAGATGAATGTTATTTCCTGGAGCGTCTGGAGTCAAACAACTACAACACATACCGATCCCGGAAGTATCCCGACTGGTACGTGGCTTTGAAGAGAACAGGCCAGTATAAATCGGGTTCGAAGACCAGCCCGGGTCAGAAGGCCATCCTCTTTCTGCCCATGCCAGCCAAGTGCTGATGGAGAGATGCTGTCAAACCCAAACGAGAAGACACCGATGAGCTCATCCAGTCTGGAAAAAACGCTTCCCTTTAGCATTTCTATCTAGGAACGCTTCCCAAACAGATGTACTTGGAGAGCATTACAGGGTTTATTTGTTCGTGTCCAGTCACCCTGGAGATAACAGCAATATCCTCAGAAGAGACTTTCATCAATTCCAGCCAAATCCCACCGATACGATCTCGGATCCAACTTTCCAAAATACACTTTTATTCCACTATATTCCCTCAAGCAAGGGCAGTAGGGTTGGTTGGAAGAGTTCACTGATCTGCACTATACGCTCTTGAATTCGTGAATTCGCAGGAATGTTTTTTTCGTACGGCTACAAAATGTGAGTTTACTTTAATGCTGCTCCTTTATGGAAAAGGCTTGTATAGGCAAGAATTTCTATACTGTATTTTAGAGGAAGGAAGGGTTTTGCTTTGATGAAGGGATTCCGAGTACATCATGAATGTTTTTTTTTTTTTTTTCCCTAAAACTTTATTCTTTTTTTCATATATATCGTCTTGGCTGAGAAAAATAGTTTCTGTTCAGTTTAGTTACATCGTTGCTGTGAGTAACAGTAAGATTAACAGTAACAGTCTATCATTTTTTTGAGGTAACTTTGAGAAATCAGATGCTGAAAAGTTTCTTTGATAAAAACTTCAAAACCTCCAGACAGATGCATTGCATAACGTATTATAAAATTCAGAAACTAAAACTGGTCCATCTGCAACACACTCTTGAAAATAAAGGCTTTTCAGTGGAACAAAGAAACTTTACCATTTTGTCATTTAATCAGCATTTAAAAATACTTCATTCATTATAGCACTTAAAAAAACTAAGAAATAAAAAATTCTGGTGTGAATCTCATGAAGAAATGATGCGTAAAATAAAGAAAATGAAGTCTAGTTTTAGAGCCAAGATTTTTCTTAGTGCCATTATTGTGAGAAATGTCCAAGTATTGTATTACATACACATATATCATGATACATATTTCATTCAAAAATACTAATATAAATAATATTGTATGTATTTAAGGTATTTTTTTCACATCACAGTAATTTTTCTGAAAAATGCAAAAATTCCAAAAACAGGCTTCATTTTCTTTATTCAAAACATTTTTGTTTTGATTTTTAGGTAAAATAAGACCCAGATATTTCTAAGATATGTATTTTAAAGATCTTCAAGAGATCCAAACAGTTTTCAGCTCAAACTGAAATCTTTATTTTGAAGAGTGCATTGCAAAAAATTGTGAATTTTTTTTCTTATTTTCTAGTATAAATATCAATTTTTTTTATTTATTTATTTTTTTTATCAGGACACGTTTACTGGAGATGCAAAATGACTTAAGATATTAAGTTTTGTTTCTGAAAAATGTGTCAAAATTAAGTGAGTTATATATAAAACAATAAACTCACTTCAATTTGATACATTTTTCAGAAAACAATACTATCTTAAGTCATTTTGCTTCTCCAGTAAATGTATCTTGATTTAAGAATGTTTAGATATTGGTAGTGTAAAACAAAACAAATCATTTTTTGCAGTGTAGTGTTTCTCTATGGCAGTCGTCTGTGGTAGAGCTGATAGAAAAGGCCAGAATATACGGCTGGCAGCTGCTCCATCGTCAGATCGATGTTGTGGAAACCGTTTTCCAGTCCGTACAGCAGGAGTTTGGCGACTCGGTTCGTGATCGGCGTGGTCTCACTGGTCTTGACAAGTTCAGCCAGATCAAACCATTCGCAGCGCAGACACTCTTGAGTGCAGAAGTCGATGCGGTAGGAAAGCGGGCTGAGTCTGCAGATCAGGTACATGTCAGACATGCCAAACGCTCCTGGATGATTGTGCTGCTGACGGATACTGAGGAGAGATCTGAACTGCGATCGGACGCCGGTTTCTTCAAAAACCTCACGAATGGCCGTCTCGCCTGAAATAGAGCGTCCGGTTAGAATAGAGAAACTCTATGCAATCTCAAAGACATTCAGCATCTGAGCTGCTGGTAATACTGTCAAAACTTCACAGCAACAGGAACTCACTTGGTTTAAATTCACATTAGACTTTAAGGGCCAGTTTTACAGCGCAAACCGTCTTTTGACGTTAAAATAGTACTGTCAGGATTTACTAAAGACGCGCAGTGAAGAATTAGAGCTGAAAAAGCGTGGAAACAGTTATTTTTGCACCTGATTGAATATGCATTTGTAGGAGTTTCCCTTTCAGATGCAAAATTTATAGTAGGAGAGTATTAAAATGAATCACGCAACGAGATTTACTAACATTTGCGCTCGTCAAATTATTTATATTTGCGCCATTATTTAATGCCCAAAAAAGCATGTCTTAAACTATTTTGCACTTCAAATGGCTGCAATTGTTGTTGTGAGGAGGCACCACAGAGAACAGAGAGAACGTGGTAGAAGGAGAGGATTTTTTTTCACACGTATTCATTTATTTGGAATGCAAGAAGAACACGAAAATATAGTTTGCCAAGCCATGTTATTTTTAATTTGCTTCAGGAAATAAAAGATGACTTGGAACCCTCAACTAGAAGTCACGCAAATACCAGGTCTATCAAAACTTCTTATATTCTTATATAACCCTTCATATTTTGGCTTCCGGTTCTTTTCACGGTACTGTGGTTTCTTTATTTCTTTATTTGCAACTGCTCTAATTTGTGCTGCGCTTGGTATATTGCGTTGGTCGATATGTAAATGAGATGTTGCGTCTGTGTTCTTTAATTTCCGCATTGTTAGTAAATCACCCGTAGAAATTTCCACACCCATCAGCGCTGTTTTGTATTTGCGCTCTTGCGCTAATTTGCCCTGTTTATTAAAACTGGCCCTTAAGCAATAGTTCACCCAAAAATTTTAATTAGCTGAAAATCTGCTCACCCCCAGGCCATCCAAGATTAGGATGAGTTTGTTTCTTCATTAGGTTTGGAGAAATGTGTTATTGCATCAGTGTCTCATCAATGGATGCTCTGCAGTGAATGGGTGCCGTCAGAATGAGAGTCCAAACAGCTGATAAAAACATCACAATAATCCACAAGTAATCCACACCACTCCAGTCCATCAGTTAACATCTTGAGAAGACAAAAGCTGAAACAAATCCATCATCAAGACGTTTTTTTAACTCCATAATCCATAATAACGCTTCCTCCAGTGAAAAAGTGGTCTGATCTGAATCAGGAGAGAAATCTGCACAGATCAAGTATTTTAGCCGGAAGCAGCGGTTTGAAGTTTAAAAATGTCTTAATGCTGGATTTGTTTCAGCTTTTGTCTTCTCAAGATGTTAACTGATGGACTGGAGTGGTGTGGATTATTTTGATGTTTTTATCAGCTATTTGGACTCTCATTCTGACGGCACCCATTCACTGCAGAGCATCCATTGGTGAGACTCTGATGCAATGACACATTTCTACAAATCTGATGAAGAAACAAACTTATCTATATCTTGGATGGTCTGAGTACATTTTTACCTAATTTAAATTTTTGGGTGAACTGTTTCTTTAAATATTTTCACACAATCAGTCTGACTAATAACTTTGTTTACTGTATCTTAAATGAGATTTAGAGGAACAGAGTAGGATAAAACAAAGGCATAAAGTCCTGAATGAAATCTTTTATTGTACGCTTGTGAACACAATGTAATTTCCTGAACTTTTATACAGAACATTTATTTTTTGGAGAAAGCTTTTGTGATCTATGTAATCGATAAATAATCTAGTTTATATACAAGTCATTTGTTGATAGATAAGACATTGTTCTATTTGTAGTAAAGAAGGGTATTTTAGTAACTGAGTGTCTTGAGGGTCTCAAATCTTAGATGAAGTTCTTATAAATGCACTTTTGGAGCAGTTTCTTTTACTGCTTTTACTTTGTGTACAAGAACATTGTGATTGAATTTAGATTCAGTTTAACATCAGTTCTGAATCTGAATCTTACCGATGTTTTCTCCAAGATCTGACAGACCACCGGGAAACTTCCAAGCATTCTTAGTCTGAAAAGGAAAGAAAAGTCATGTTTAACACGTGCATGTTATTTTATCTGTACACTTAGCTGTATTTCTTAGAAATATATTTTTATGGAAATTAGTCATTTTATCTTTCTGCTATTTTATCGTGTTTATTCCACATTCACAGATGATCTAAATATTATTTATATCTATCAACACAATATCAGATATTTTCATAAAAATGTTGTCTTATAGGTTTTAGATTTGAGATGTGGGCTACTAAGGTCCAGTACACAGAATTTCCATACTGAGTTTTAAAAGAATATAGAAAATGCTGCTAGTTATAAATGAAACTTTGATTCTACTTGAGTGGTTTCTGGTCAATTGAAAATAGAATACAATGTAATGTAACAGCTTTAAAGGATTGTGACATGAGAATCGTTCTGTACTATCAATAAAAATCAATGAATATTTTTGTGGGCAATTATGTCCGAAGAGTGTATTTTAATTCTATCATTAATATGAAGTATATGCTACCTTGCAAATGAAAAACAAATTCAGTGTATTGAACAACAATGAAAACATTTTATGTCTTTAAATAACTTAGTGTTTTCTAAACACTATAAATTAATAGCTCATAATACCTCACATATAAACAGATAAATAAATTAGCAGAAAAACTAAAAGTAAACAGGAAGTGTTAAAGTGATTTGTAGTATGTACTTCATTCCTGTTTCCTCTTTGGTGTTCCCCTTGTTAACTCCTGATTGCTTTCATCTGTTTCTTGTTAGTCTATTATGCTGTGTGTATTTAAGCCCTTGTGTTTTCACTATTCTTTGTCAGGTTTACATTGTTAGTGTGCTAAGGTTTGCTTTTTATGTTCCTAGTTACTTGGTATTGGTTTTGGACGTTCTTAGTTCCTAGATTTATGCTTTTTATGATTTTGTTGTTTTGATAAACTTTAACTGCATTTGAATCCAGTTCTCCCTCGTCTGCAATTTTAGCAATCCATCCTCTGCAGTGAGTGAGAGTCAAACAGCTGATAAAAACATCACAGTAATCCACATCACTCCACAGTTAACATCTTGAGAAGACAAAAGCTGAAACAAATCCATCATCAAGATGTTTTTAACTAAAATACAAGTCCATAATCCATAATAACACTTCCTCCAATGGAAAAGTGCATCTCCTGTTGTCTCTCACATCAAAATCCAGCCACTTATTTGTTTCGAGCTGTTTTGGCTTGTAAACGCTGCTTGATCTGTGCAGATTTCTCTCCTGATTCAGACCAGACCTCGTTCACTGGAGGAAGCGTTATTATGGACTCAGATTTTAGTTAAAAACGTTTTAATGCTGGATTTATTTCAGCTTTTGTCTTCTCCAGATGTTAACTGATGGACTGGAGTGGTGTGGGTTATTGTGATGTTTTTATCAGCTGTTTGGACTCTAATTTTGACGGCACCCATTCACTGCAGAGCATCCATTGATGAGATAGTGATGCAATGACACATTTCTCCAAATCTGACGAAGAAACAAACTCATCTATATCTTGGATGGGTGAGTAAATTTTCAGCAAATTTTCATTTTTGGGGTGAACTGTTCCTTTAAATTACTATTTCACCTATTAAGACGTTCACATTTTCTGCTTTGTATTGGTAGCTTAAGAACATTGAGAGTTGCTGCCCAGATCAGTCACTTATAAGGTTCCATTTCAATCAGGATGCTGTCTATGTAGACAGTGAGGCGGTTCACTAGGGTTTGGGACGAAGCTGGTCTTCATCTTATTGCATCAGAGCACATTGCGATGCGTCATTGTTTTTCCACTGGTGAAAGATGAACCGCTCAGCAGGGGTTTTAATCATTTTGACACTAGAGAAACCCCCACGAGATTGATTTTTTGTTTTTTTTTGTTTTAACACACTCGGTGTGCCCAGATGCAATCTGCTCCGCGAAGATAAATAACTTTGACTAAAATGAGCTGCTGTCCGACCTCTGATACTCCCAGAGATATTTTAAACCTGAACACGCAGGCCATTTTACCAGTAAATGACGACCGAAACGGGCCGTGACGCAAGATAAAAGCGGTTGGCGGGTGGATAAAACAATCCTTTGAGTTTCCATTCCAGAGCTGCCCCAAGCACAACCCAGCTGTTTATTTCACTGGGAAACGCTCTTGAGGGCTGAAGGCAGACGTTTAACAAGGTTACACACAAAATTCATTATCGCTCGAAGAGCTGTTCAATCGCAGCCTCAGCTCAGATTTCCAGAATTAGATTCTGGATTTAGATGCAACTTTTGAAAAATAAACTTGTCATCATATACTATAAAAGTCTGCTGTACTGACCATGTAGTATTTTCTTTTTTCCATGAAACTGAAAATGAGAGATTTAGCAGAATGTTCACGCTGCGCTTTTTCATACAAGACAAGATTTGTGTGGAGACAAAAATGTCAAAAAAACAAAACATAACACGAGTTTATAAAAAATTCCTTGCAATTAAAAATTGAAATGGTTTCAGAAAATCCTGATATTAGAATAGAATGATATGTTTAGGTGATTTGATATGACATCCTAAACTGTAAATTCACTGTAAAAACTATTTAAATAAGTATCAAAATACTGAGAAAATCGCCTTTAAAGTTGTCCAAATGAAGTTCTTAGCTATGCATATTACTAATAAAAAAAAAAATAAAAAAAAAAAGTTTTGATATTTACGGTAGAAAATTTACAATATATCTTCATGGAACATGATCTTTACTTAATATCCTAATGATTTTTGGCATAAAAGAAAAATCAATAATTTTGACCCATGCTATGTATTGTTGGCTATTGCTACCTGTGCTACTTAAGACTGGTTTTGTGCTCCAGGGTCAGATATAATAAACCTTATATTTTAGCCTAATAAATGATTATGTATGTTATATCCATCTTATTTTGTAATCCGGAAGTAAATTATTATTACAACTTTTTGTTTCTGGGAATGTGCAATTCATTAGCCTCTATAAGTAAATAACTAGAGGAATAAAAATGTGTGGTAAATGCTAAAACTATTTGCGCTACAAACCAGTGTGATTAGGAATATGAAAATAAATGTTAAACAATCTGATAATACATGCATTATGACATCAGAAGCTTCGCACATTAGTGTTACTAATGGCCACACTATTAGTAAAAGGACAAGAATATCCAACTGAAATTTCTCAGACACCGTTCCCTTCATATAGATTCATAAATCTGAATATAGCCTATATATAAAAACTCCTCTGACTTGCACCAATCATGTGAATTTCAGTGTCAGAATGGTAAATGGTGAGTTTGCAGGTGTGTAAATGATGACAGAAAGGTTGTTTTTGGGTGGCCTGTCCGTTTAACATGAAGATGAATATCAACTAGTAAAAAACTTAAATATGACTTTTTTTTTAATAAAACAAATTGAAATTATGACACAAAAAGTCATAATTATGGGATTAAAAAAAATAAAAGTAGTCTTTTTTGCCTTATCTCATAATTTTGACTAAGTATGTGAATTTTGATTGTCATAATTTTGACTTTATCTCATAATTTAAACTTTTTGTCATAATTTCGACTCAGTATGACAATTTTGAATTAGCATGTCATAATGTTGACTTATAATTAATGGCAGTATGTCATAATTTCACTTTTTGTCATATCAACTTTTTATCTCTTAACTATGACTGTCATAATTGTGACTTTTTCATCTCATAATTATGACTTTTGGCATAACTGACTTTTTATGTCAATTTTGACTTTGTATATCAATTTCGACTTATTACGTCAAAATTTCACTTTTTGTAATAATTTTGACTTGCTTCATAACTATGACTTAGTCCTATGTCATAATTGTGATTTGTGACTTTTATCTCATAATTATGAGATTTTGTCATAATTTTGACATTTTTATTTCATAATTATGACATGTCATAATTTCACTTTTTGGCATAATTTCAACTTTTCATCTGATAAATGACTTAGTATGCCATAATTTTGTATTTTTATCTCATAATTATGAGTCATAATTTTACTTTTGCCATAATTTTTACTTTTTATCTTATGACTTAGAATTTTTTACTTTTTCATCTCATAATTATGACTTAGTAAGTCAATTTCACTTTCTGTCATAATATTGGCTTGGTATGTAATAATTTCAATTTTCTGTCATAATTCTAACTTTTCCTGTCATGATGACTTAGTATATCATAATTTCAACTTTTCACCAAATCATGATTTTTTCTCTTGCGTTTCTGAAATGGGTGTCCATAGAAATGCGCTGTTTACACTAGAAGTCTGTTCGCAGCAGAGGAAGGTCAGCGGACCGAGGCTCGCAGGTACAACAGTGTGGCTTTGACTGCATGTTTGTTTACAAGCCGCCCCAAATTACAGGGATGAAACTGTTTACCTGAAATGAAAATAATTTAGGGTTTTTAAGCAGCACAGCTTTTATCAGACACATGAGAGAGTGAGACTGATTCTGTACCTTATTTCTGTCCTGAACAACAAGTACTTTGCCATTGGATTCGTCCACAACAGCACCTGTAAACAAGACAGCAATAATTCACGATTACACAGAATCAACCAGACAAAGAACAGACATGAATAATTGAGAGGGAATGTCTGTAATGCAGTAGGACTCTGTGTGTGTGTGTGTGTGTGTGAGAGAGAGAGAGTGTGGTTTTATATGACCCACTCCAGAACTCAACTTCCCCTTTGGCATGCGGTCAGACAAACACACACACACACACACACACACACACACACACACACACACACACACACACACACACACACACATTCAAGAGCCACTTCAAACCACAGATACAGATCAGAGGTGAAATGCTGTTGACTTTATTTAACCCTGATAAAATCTAATATTAAAAAAAAGTTGGCATTTATTTGATCTAAAGTACAGCAAAAACAGTAATTTTTAAAAATATTTTTACTATTTAAAATAACTGATTTCTATTTGAATATATTTTAAAATGTAATTTATCCCTGTGATTTCAAAGCAAAATTTTAGAATCATTACTCCAGTCATATGATCCTTCAGAAATCACTCTAATTTTCTGATTTGCTGCTCAAAAAACATTTATTATTATTATTATTATTATTATTATTATTATTATTATTATTATGTTGAAAACAGCGGAGTAGATTTTTTTTTTCAGGTTTCTTTGATGAATGGAAAGTTCAGAAGAACAGCATTTATCTGAAATAGAAATCTTTTTGTAACATTATAATCACTTTTGATCAATTTGAAGCATGCTTGCTAAATAAAAGTATTAATGTCTATCATTTCTTTCCAAAAAAAAAAAAAAAAATGATACTGACTCCAAGCTTTTGAATGGTATAGTGTATAATGTTACAAAAGCTTTTTATTTCAGATAAATGCTGATCTTTGGATCTTTTTATTCATCAAAGAATCCTGAAAAAAATGTACTAAACTGTTTTAAAGAATTTACAAAATGTGGATTAACAAGTTTTAACCCTATAAACTGTATCATATTTCATATGTATATTTCTTCTAAATGATCAACATGATCAAACTTTGATGTTAAACCTGTTTCAGACTCAGTCTCCTCCAGTGTTCGAATTGTGTTAAAGCTCTTGGGGGGGTCCCCCTTACCAGAAACCCCCCCCCCCTTCAAAAATAAATAAATAAATAAAATAAATAAAACTGTATAAAATGATTCATACTTTTGTCTTGTCCTCTTTATCGTTGAGAAATCCTAATTCTAAGATAAAAGCTTATTTTACGATGATCAGTGAATTATGTGTACCAACAATCACTAAGCAAAGAAGAATTAAATATCTAGCCTAGGGGTGTGCGATATAGACATAAAATTATATTTTCTGGAATTTTATCAATCAGTCAATATTTTGCTGAGTGTGTTGAGCTGCAGGACTGCCATGGACAGCTGACTCCTAAAGTTTTTGATATTCTTCATATTCTGAGTGGTCAGTTCACAGCAGTGACAGAAATTAATATTTTCCAACAAGTTCAAAAGTGATTTTTACCCTTCATGGGGATGCTTACCTTTATAAAGCCTTTTTAGAAGTCTGCTTTATCTTTTGCTCAAATTCTTTAAATCAATAAAGTCAATTAGAATAATAAGATATTTGGGGCTGTTACCAAACAAAATCATTATAAACAAAATTCATCTTTGCAGTGCAGAGGAAACACAGAAGCTGCATCTGAAGTGGCATGTAAATATATTTACACACTGTTTAATGAAGGACATGAATGCATTTAACCTGCAGTTACAAATGCATAAATAATGTTTTGATATTTTAATCCTAAAACGTTGAATACAGATATTTGAAATTATTTAAAAAAAAAAAAAAAAAAAAAAAAACTCTAAATGTGAAGTTGAAACCGCCAGTAGGTGGCAGCAAGTCACTGTTAATGAGTGAGTCATTGCGATTGAACTGAATCATTTAAACCGTTGATTCATTCAGGAACAAAACACCGTCATGTTGCTCAGAGACGCAAAACAGTGCTGTAAGTTAGCTGTGTTTGGAATTATTTTTTGTTGGCGAAATACAGCAAAAACAGGAAATATGGTGTCTAAAACGTAAGTCTATTAATATTAACTTCTTGTTTATTGAACTGTTGTATAAAATCAATATCACATTTGTGATTTTTGTGAAAAAATGGCACTCTTTGTGTGTGATTAACTATGTGAAATTATATAATTATACACATTTTCTGCCCCCAAATCTTGAATTTTGGGAGCATTCTAAATGCATTTCATTAGACTGAATCGTGCAGTAAAAGAACACACTCTAAATGAGCAGTCAGTCTACCTAGTGTTTAAGCACTCATAACTCCTCTTATAATCTGTATGATAAATGAATCTCTTACTTGATGTACTCGTAGGTACATCTGCACTTTTGTTGCTTATGATGAGAGAATTCGCAAGTTTCAGTCTGAACAAAATTCAGCGATGACTAATCTGACCGCCTCTGATTGGCCACTGCATTCCTAAGCTCAACAGAATCGTTTAAGATTGGTTATGATGAGCAACAGTGTACAAACGCATAAAAATAAAATACGATGTAACATGATCGAATCTACAGCGAAGATACAGCAATCAAATCTTTTCATTTAATTTTCATTTTCACTAGTTTCATGTTTCAAGTAATATAGTTTCATTGAGAAACCAGGGGACCCCCCCCAAGTATATTTTTTGGATGTTATGGGGGGTCCCTTAATGCTTATGGGAGGTCCGGGACCCCCCAGCCCCCCCTCAATTCGAACACTGGTCTCCTCTATGCCTTCCATCGTCTGATTGATAGTTTAGAGTGTTTTATCCAGTAAAAGCTCTTTGTAGAAACGTCCAGCTTCAGCTGCTGCTTCAGTGTCAAATCTTGACTGATTTTTCTCAAATAAACGTCAGAATAACTGCAGTCATATTTCCAGATGAACTCTTACTGGACTGAAGCAGCTCATCTTTACTTGATTCTCCATCAATCATGTTTTAGTCTCAAATCTTATCATCAGGATCTTTTGAGGAGCGTTTGTTTCCAGAAGCTTTACTTTCACTGTTCCTCAGCGGAGGAATGATCTTCATCTCACATCTTCTGAGGAGCGTTTATTTCTTCATCTCTCAATCAGCATTGCATTATATGTTTGGATCATTTACATCTCATCTTAATAAGACATATTATTAGAGATATAGACTGATATTTAGATAGTTTTATCTCAGTATCTGCTGCACTGTTAGAAAGATCTCATTGATTTGCATCAGAATTTCATCATATAAATATCAGCATCTGCATCAAATTCATATTTTTGCTCTGTTTGAGTCTCTCAATAAAACTGAGCTGCTTCTCCTCCGTATACTCCCTATACTCACTATGTCAGACTATATGTGATCCTGGAGCACAAAAGCAGTCATAAGTAGCACAGGTATATTTGTAGAAATAGCCAAAAATTCATTGAATGGGTCAAAATGATAAATTTTTCTTTTATGCCAAATATCATTAGGATATTAAGTAATGGTCATGTTCCATGAAGATATTTTGTAAATTTCCTACCGTAAATATATCAAAACTTAATTTTTGATTAGTAATATGGATTGCTAAGAACTTCATTTGGACAACTTTAAAGGTTTTTTTGCACCCTCAGATTCCAGATTTTCAAATAGTTGTATCTCAGCCAAATAATGTCCTATCCTAACAAACCATACATCAATGGAAAGATTATTTATTCAGATTTCAGATGATGTATAAATCTCAATTTCAAAAAATTGACCCTTATGACTGGTTTTGTGCTCCATATGAGCTGTAAAAGCCTGAAAAAATGTATTGCTGCTGTGAAATTGTCCCATAAATGTTTAACAATTAATCTAAATAAAAACACACAGAGGCTGTTGGTTTGGAAGTCGTACAGAAAGGAAATGCGGTCGGATTATTCACTGCTAGAATATTCCAAATGTGGGATTTCACCTTCATAGCATTTGGCTTTAATCAAACACAAACTCGCAGCGGCTGCCAGACTGAGCTCATGCTGCTGTCCAGGCATCTTTTCTGGACATGTTCGAACATGTCTGCATCCGCTGCTCTGAAGCGGTCCAGAGGAGCGGCACCACCTGCTGGTCAGTCTTGCAACTTAGCAATTTTGTTGCTAAATTTAGCAACTTTTCAGACTGTGCTAGCACCTTTTTCTTCCAAAAGCAGTTAGCAACAAATTGTTATTTTTAAAATAATTTTTTTTTCAACTGCTTACACACATTTTCAAAACTTTGCCTCTTTTTTTTTCCAAAACTTTACACACAAATCCAAGAATTGCACACACAAAATGTAAAATGCCTCACATCTCTTGCAAAATGAAGCACTGCATTCAAAATATCACAAACACATCTCAAAAGCAAACCTTAGCAAACACCTTTGCAATAATATAAATTCCTGCTCAATTTTTGTGTGTTACATCAAGAATTGTGTGTTGTGTTTTGCAAAAAGTGTTTTATGAAATTGAACACGGAGTCAAAGGCCGATAATTAGTGTATGGATTTGCAGATTTGGTGTGTGCTTCTGGAAAATTCCTTCATATTAACACAGTACATTGTGTCCTATTCTTATGGACTTTTCTTAAACTGTAGCATACTAATTAACCACCAATACACTGCTTAAAATTATAATTGTTCGGAATGTGTAATTTTACAGTTTTTAAGAAAAAACAAACAAAAAAAAAAACAAAGTAATTGTTCAAAAATGTGCAACTGTTCAATAATTCAGTGTAGTATTTAAATATGAAAATATCTAATCATAAAATGTGACCCTGGAGCACAAAAGCAGTCTTAAGTAGCACAGGTATATTTGTAGCAATAGTCAAAAATACATTGTCAAAATGATTGATTTTTCTTTTATGCCAAAAATCATTAGGATATTAAGTAAAGATCATGTTCCATAAAGATATTTAGTAAATTTCATACCGTAAATATATCAAAACTTCATTATTGAGTAGTAATATGCATTGCTAAGAACTTCCTTTGGACAACTTTAAAGGTGATTTTCTCAATATTTAGATTTTTTTGCACCCTCAGATTCCAGATTTTCAAATAGTTGTATCTCAGCCAAATATTGTTCTATCCTAACAAACCATACATCAATGGAAAGATTATTTATTCAGCTTATTCCCAATTTCCAAAAATTGACCCTTAAGACTGGTTTTGTGGTCCAGGGTCACAAATGTGATGTTTATATTACTTTTACAAAAAAAAAAATTCAATTTATATTATTTTATGAACAAATCAAAATAAACATGTTTTTAATCATATATTGTGTATTCTATGCAATGAAGCAGTTTTGCATCATGGTTATGTATTATGTAATGATGTCATTGTCCAATGACATCACAACGTCATTTAGCAACTTTTAGCAACAAATTGACTTTCCTTTAGCAACTTTCTCTGAAAGTTAGTTGGCAACCCTGTCTGCTCTCACCAGCGACTCCTACTTGATGAGTGGCGAAGGCAGGCAGTCTGTCTTTTCCCGGTCCGATCCACAGGCTGAGAACAGCCTCGTCTCTTCTGGCGTGATGAAAGCTGAATCCATGACGCGCCGCAGCCGCAGAGAGTCTGCTGAGAGCGATGGGAACATGCAGCCATACTGCGATCCGTCCGTCTGACCGCCAGCGACTGAGAGACACTAACACACACACACAGAGAAACGTGTTAATATGTGACCTGGACCACAAAACCAGTCATAAGGGTCTGTTTTTTTAAAATTGAGATTTATA
Source organism: Spinibarbus caldwelli (assembly GCA_039654775.1). Lineage (NCBI taxonomy): Eukaryota > Metazoa > Chordata > Actinopteri > Cypriniformes > Cyprinidae > Spinibarbus > Spinibarbus caldwelli. The sequence goes on along the minus strand of CM077247.1, from coordinate 1,439,445 downwards.
CATCATCTGAAATCTGAATAAATGTGCTTTCCATTGATGTATGGTTTGTTAGGATAGGACAATATTTGGCTGAGATACAACTATTTGAAAATCTGGAATCTGAGGGTGCAAAAAAATCTAGATACTGAGAAAATCACCTTTAAAGTTGTCCAAATGAAGTTGTTAGCAATGCATATTACTAATGAGAAATTAAATTTGGAGATATTTACAGTAGAAAATTTACAAAATATCTTCATGGAACATGATCTTTACTTAATATCCTAATGATTTTTGGCATAAAAGAAAAATCAATAATTTTGACTCATACAATGTATTTTTGGCTATTGCTACAAATATACCTGTGCTACTCATGACTGCTTTTGTGCTCCAGGGTCACATATATATTATGTTATATACACTAGAGTTCAAAAGTTTGGGATCAGGTTAAAGAAATGTATACTTTTATTCATGAAGGATGCATTAAATTGATCAAAAGTGACAGTAAAGACATTTATAATGTTACAAAAAAGTTCTATTTAAAAATAAATGCTATTCTTTGGAACTTTCTATTCATCTGTGAATCCTGAGAAATAAAATTTATCAGTGTCTCCACAAAATTATTGGGCAGCACAACTGTTTTCAACATTGATGATAATCAGAAATGTTTCTTGAGCAGCAAATCAGTATATTAGAATGATTTCTGAAGATCATGTGACACTGAAGACTGGAGTAATGATGCTGAAAATTCAGATTTGATCACAGAAATAAATTACATTTTAACAGATATTCACATAAAAAACCATTATTTAAAAATGTAATATTTCACAATTTTTACTGTATTTTTGGTTAAATAAATTAAGCCTTGTTGAGCAGAAGAGACTTCTTTCAAAAAACATTTTTAAAAAATCTTAAGCAAAGTTGAAAGATTTTGGGGGGATTTATAACCTGAAATGAATAAGAAATATCTCAAATACTATTTCTAGGTGATCCAGATGTACTTAAATAACTCTTGTTGATCAGGTCAGATGTTCTTACAAACCAAATACTAAGACATGTAAATTTAAATACATAAATATTTATACATTTTTATAAACTTATTAGCTATATATATATATATATATATATATATATATTTATTATTAAATATTTATTATTAAATATTTATTTATATTTAAATTAGCACTGTCAAATGATTAATCACATCCAAAATAAGTTTTTGTTTACATGTGTGTGTTCTGTGTATATTTATGATGTATATATAAATACACACACATACATGTACATATTTCAGAAAAATGTTGTTTATATATTAAATATATTTATATATAATATAAATTATATGAATATAAATATATACATGTAAGTATTTTCCAAATATATACATAATAAATATACACAGTACACACATATAGGCCATTATGTAAACACAAACTTTTTTTTTTGGATGCGATTAATCGTTTGACAGCACTAAATTTTGTTCAAGTTGATGACAATGTCATTTGTATGCAATAAATAAATATTACACTTTGCTGGAGTGTAATATGATTTGTGGAAAAGCAGCAGTGCTTTTGACTACATAACATGAAATACATGCGTGCATAAAGAACAGGCATTTACAGCCATTTAGAGACGTCACACTGTATTTATGCATGATTTCAGGATTGTTTTTCCATGTTAATGTGGATTATTTCTGCTCCTGTACCCCGCAGCAGATCGCTGAACTCGTCGTCGCTGATGTTCGGCGGAAAGTCTCGCACCGTCACGCCGCCGAACCGATCCACATCACCGGACAGCAGGGGCCGGCAGAGCCGCTCCTGACAGCCCGAGCCGAACCGAGCCGAACCGGCGGAGAAAACCCTGCAGAACACAGAAGAGACCCTGCAGAGCCCGACTGACACGATCCAGCTCACCATGACTCCAAAACAACCAGCAGCAGCAAACGCGTAATTACTCGAGTACTGGCGCATATGAAAATACATCACCGCTTTCATAAGCAGAGGGTTTTCATCTTTAATCTTTCTCGTACTAGAGACCCCATCCTAACATCGCTAGATATCTAGCTATATGCTTTCTTGTATAAAAACCCAATTTGTAAGTAAAAAAAAAAAAAAAAAAAAAAAGAAAGAAGAAAGAAAAAAGGGGGCTAATTAAATAAATAATAATAATAGTAATTATTATTATTATTATTATTTTTATTAATAATAATAATAATAATATAAAACAAATATAGAAAGAATGGAAATACATTTCTATTAAGTTACATTATTATTTTTATTATAGTACTGTTATAATATCGTATTTATTTATTTACGGTTTATTAACTCATTTATTTACATTTACACATTTAGCAGACGCTTTTATCCAAAATGACTTACATTGTATTCAAGTTACAGTTTTTTACATTTGATCAGCTCTTGCTTTCCCTGGGAATCGAACCCATTATCTTGGCGTTGCTAGCGCTATGCTCTACTATTTGAGCTACAGGAAAGCTTATTTTAATTATTTTCGATTATTATTATTTTAATCTAATTTCGATGAATTTTCTTACGTCATTTATTTATTTGCTTATTTATTTTAATCTGTTTATTCATTTGTGTTTATTTACTTATTTATTTACTTAGGCCTATTGATTTTATATACTTATTTGTTTTTCAGTTTGTTTATTTAATCTAATTTGCTTTGTTTATTTTAATCAGTTTTTTATTGTTATTTACTCATTCATTTACTTATTTATTTAATCTATTTTAGTAATTGTTTATTTTGTTTTAATCTGTTAATTTAATATATTTTTTGATTATTTGCTTATTTTTAATGTATTTATTTGTATTTGTTTGTTTTAATCAGTTTATTTTTGATTGTAATTTTTAGTGTACTTTTAATCGTACTTTTGTTTATTTTAATCTCATGTCTAATTTTTATTTACTCATTTAGTTACTTATTTAATTTTAATCTGATTATTTTTAATTTATTTATTCATTAATTCATTTTTTATTTTTTATTTTATTATAATCTAATGTTTTTTTTCGTTCATTCATTCATTCATTAATTCATTCAAATCTAATTTTTATTTTCATTTACTCATTCGTTTATTTCATTTAATCTCATTTTTATTTATTTATTTTATTCTGATATTTATATATTTGTTTGTTTGTTTGTTTTCATTTGTTGTTACAGTGGTTTAGTTATGGTATCCGACTGCAGTGAATAAATATATCGATATAAGTCACTCACACAGGGGTTTTGCGTCGGTAAATGTTGTATTGTGTAACGGTGAGGTTTTAAGGCCTTTATATTGTGTGTTTTACGGTATGTAACGGGGAGGAGCTGAACTTTCACATCGGGAAGTTTACGTTCACGTGTGTGTGTGTGTGTGTGTGTGTGTGTGTGTGTGTGTGTGTGTGTGTGTGTGTGTGTGTGTGTGTGTGTGTGTGTGTGTGTGTGTGTGTGTGTGTGTGTGTGTGTGTGTGTGTGTGTGTGTGTGTGTGTGTGTGTGTGTGTGTGTGTGTGTGTGTGTGTGTAACATCTAATAACACTTCAGACATCATGTCATCAAGCAAAGGGAAAGAGAGTGAGTGAAGAGGAGCAGACAGGTGTTTGTTAATCGGTGATGAACCGGACTCAAGCGGCGGGTTGACGGTCACAGACTTCATAGAGAGAGGTAACGAGATTCATTCATTCATTAGGATTAATGAGTAAAACATCATAAACCTCATCAGTCAGGGCTTGAACCTCATGGTTTGAAGAGCAGGTGTTTTGATAAACTTTAAGATGATTAAGGTGCACTCAAGTCATTTATACTAATTTAAAACGTTTTTACACATGAAAAATTAACAGCCTTTTTGATAATGGCATAAAGTGGCGTCCATTCACATAAGATGAGACCCCAGACATTGCTTTCTAAATACATAGACATTAATATGGAGTTTAGCCCTTTTGCAGCTATAACTCTTCTGTGAAGGCTTTCTACATGATTCTGGAGTGTTTCTGTGGGAATTTTTGCCCATCCAGTACAGCATTTGTGAGGTCAACAAATTTATTACAATATATACTGAACATTGACTTCAATGGTATGATATGACCGAATGCTTTCAGCTGATTTCCTATTGAACTGCAGCTCAAACTATTTCAAATGGTGAATTAAGCTACAAACGAAGCCATCTAACATGTATTTTGAGCTGCAGCTCATCATATTAGTGGAGTGTTTTCACTTTTGATTCAGATCAAGACTTTGAAGCAGGTATCACAAATCTTTTTTTTTCTGATTTATTTTTTTAATTAAACAGTAAACATCAAACCATTAAGGCAGTACAGTTATAAAACAAAACAAATAAAAAAATAAAGAATACACAAATACAAATCCCTTAAGAAAATTAACCATGCTTTTACTATAGTAAAAGTGTAGTAACCGGGTGTCCTTTTTTGTATAATCACAGTTTACTACAATTACTATGGTTTAACTATGGTTAGTGTAGCAAAACCATGATTAATTCGTGGTTATCACAGTCGTTAATATGGTTTTCTATTTTCTATTTCAGTATATGTTAAAATGTAATTCATTTCTGTTATCAAAGCTGAATTTTCAACATCATTACTGCAGTCTTCAGTGTCACATGATTCTTCACAAATCATTCGAATATGCTGATTTATTATATTGCTAATATTGATGTGTGTGTATATATATATATATATATATATATATATATATATATATATATATATATATATATATATATATATATATATATATATCACCTAATGTATTATATTTATATAGATTATATTTCAAATCTTCATTTGCATTTGAAGACAGCTTCGGTCTGAATGTGTGTGTTTGCAGCTGAAGATAAAGCCCCTCAGCGCTGGCTCAGATGAGTGTGAACACCATGGAGACTCTGAACATCTGCATCAGACGACCTGTCCTGATCTCCAGCAGCACGGGACAGCAGCAGGTGTGTGTGTGTGTGTGTGTGTGTGTGTGTGTGTGTGTGTGTGTGTGTGTGTGTGTGTGTGTGAGAACTTGTTTTTACTACTTTGTGAGGACCAAAAGACCGCACAAAGATAGTAAAACTAAAAAAGTTTGACTTTGTGGGGTCTTTAAATCGGACCTTATGTAAGAATGTTAAAATGAAGTTAGGTTTCTGTGACTGGTAGGATTGGCAGTCCTGATATATATATATATATATTAGTGCCCCTATATATATTTGCTATGGTGCAAAGAGCGCTCCATTTATAATAACTAAAAAGCTGTCACTCATCTTACTTCATCGTGATCTCACAAAGATTATAATGAAGTTCTCTACGCTGCACAGCGAATCTCTTATTTACATCACGTCTTCACTTTGTTATAATGAGACGACACATACCTGAACTAAAACTCCGGTGATTTGAGCGGTGAGTGGATTCTAACATTAAACGCCTCTGATTCAAAAAACCAGCAGATGTGTGTGATTGACTACATTGCTCAACGCTGCAAAAACATTTTATTGAAATAGAAATCGATATCCAGAGCACAAACCACAGCGCACTGGATAGTTGGCCAAATCTGAATGAAATGGCATTAATCCAGCTTTAACTGAGGGTGCTACTGCTTTTGTTTGAGGGGGCTTAGCACCCCGTAGAACCGGGCCTGGGTTTATGGTTAGTGTAGGTTAGGTCCATACTATATAGTGTGTTTTAACATTCTATAAAACATTCTTTATTATCATTTGGTGATATATGTGTGTGTGTCTGTTGACTCTGTGTGTGTTTGTGTGTGTGTGTAGGTGTGTGTGTCTGTTGAATCTCTGTGTGTCTGTTGAATCTCTGTGTGTCTGTTGAATCTGTGTGTGTGTTGACTCTGTGTGTGTGTTGACTCTGTGTGTGTGTGTGTGTTGACTCTGTGTGAGTGTGTGTTTTTGTGTGTGTAGGTGTGTGTGTCTGTTGACACTGTGTGTGTGTGTGTTTGTGTGTGTGTAGGTGTGTGTGTCTGTTGACACTGTGTGTGTGTGTTTGTGTGTGTGTAGGTGTGTGTGGCGTGGCCGGAGGCTCAGTTTCCAGTGAAGTGTGTGTGTCTGCAGTGCAGTGTTCAGTCGGGTCTGAGAGAGTCGTCTGGATCTCAGGTCACTCTGCAGCTCATCACTGGAGCCGTTCTTCAGGCCGAACACGTGCAGCTGACTCTCAGGTAAACCACACCAGCAAAACCGCCACAGAAATAACAAGATCATGAGTGAAGATGCAGGAATCATCAGCTGGTGATTTATCGCTCAGTGCTGCTGTAATTGTGAGTGAATGTCGCCATCTGCTGGTGAAGAGCAGAAACACACACTTGGCCAGGATTTTTGTTGTAAATAAGCTGTTAAGTGATTTGACTAATAAAGCTAAACAATAGTACATTTGTGACGTCATCAATTACCATAGATAACAAAAAGTAAATAAAAATAAAAGTAAATGGGCCAAGAGTCTTTGAAAGTTTAAAAGAAGAAATCAGCACATTTATTTTTGCACATTTTAATTTTATCTGTTAAGATAGATCTATCTATCTATCTATTTATCTTATTCATATTTTTAAATTCAGATTTTTTTGCACAAATTTATACATTATTTTTTCCTTTTGTGTGATTTGAGCTCTTAAGTGTCTAAATCAGCGGTTTTCTGTATTTTTCATTCTAAGCCCTCTCATAATCAAAGATCCCTGGATATCCTGCTTTAATGACACAGCTGCTCAGAAGAGACTTCTTTAAAAAACATTAAAAATCTTACTATTCAAAAACTTTTGCCTGCTAGTGTGTGTGTGTGTATATATACATAAAGGTGCATCTCAATAAATTAGAATGTTGTGGAAAAGTTCATTTATTTCAGTAATTCAACTCAAATTATGAAACTCGTGTATTAAATAAATTCTGTGCACACAGACTGAAGTAGTTTAAGTCTTTGGTTCTTTTAATTGTCATGATTTGGCTCAAATTTAACAAAAAACCCACCAATTCACTATCTCAACAAATTAGAATATGGTGACATGCCAATCAGCTAATCAACTCAAAACACCTGCAAAGGTTTCCTGAGCCTTCAAATGGTCTCTCAGTTTGGTTCACTAGGCTACACAATCATGGGGAAGACTGCTGATCTGACAGTTGTCCAGAAGACAATCATTGACACCCTTCACAAGGAGGGTAAGCCACAAACATTCATTGCCAAAGAAGCTGGCTGTTCACAGAGTGCTGTATCCAAGCATGTTAACAGAAAGTTGAGTGGAAGGAAAAAGTGTGGAAGAAAAAGATGTACAACCAACCGAGAGAACCGCAGCCTTATGAGGATTGTCAAGCAAAATCCATTCAAGAATTTGGGTGAACTTCACAAGGAATGGACTGAGGCTGGGGTCAAGGCATCAAGAGCCACCACACACAGACGTGTCAAGGAATTTGGCTACAGTTGTCGTATTCCTCTTGTTAAGCCACTCCTGAACCACAGACAACGTCAGAGGCGTCTTACCTGGGCTAAGGAGAAGAAGAACTGGACTGTTGCCCAGTGGTCCAAAGTCCTCTTTTCAGATGAGAACAAGTTTTGTATTTCATTTGGAAACCAAGGTCCTAGAGTCTGGAGGAAGGGTGGAGAAGCTCATAGCCCAAGTTGCTTGAAGTCCAGTGTTAAGTTTCCACAGTCTGTGATGATTTGGGGTGCAATGTCATCTGCTGGTGTTGGTCCATTGTGTTTTTTGAAAACCAAAGTCACTGCACCCATTTACCAAGAAATTTTGGAGCACTTCATGCTTCCTTCTGCTGACCAGCTTTTTAAAGATGCTGATTTCATTTTCCAGCAGGATTTGGCACCTGCCCACACTGCCAAAAGCACCAAAAGTTGGTTTAAATGACCATGGTGTTGGTGTGCTTGACTGGCCAGCAAACTCACCAGACCTGAACCCCATAGAGAATCTATGGGGTATTGTCAAGAGGAAAATGAGAAACGAGACCAAAAAATGCAGATGAGCTGAAGGCCATTGTCAAAGAAACCTGGGCTTCCATACCACCTCAGCAGTGCCACAAACCGATCACCTCCATGCCACGCCGAACTGAGGCAGTAATTAAAGCAAAAGTAATTAAAGCATACTTCTTATGAAGTATTCTAATTTGTTGAGATAGTGAATTGGTGGGTTTTTGTTAAATGTGAGCCAAAATCATCACAATTAAAAGAACCAAAGACTTAAACTACTTCAGTCTGTGTGCATTGAATTTATTTAATACACGAGTTTCACAATTTGAATTGAATTACTGAAATAAATGAACTTTTCCACGACATTCTAATTTATTGAGATGCACCTATGTGTGTGTGTGTGTGTGTGTGTGTATATATATATATATATTATATATATATAAAATAAAATAATATATGTATATAATATATGTGTGTATATGTATATCAGGGCATGACATTAAGCATTCTCATGTGTTTGTCCTTTGTACAAGTAAATTTATCATTTACTTGTCCGAGTATAAAAGTTACTTGCCTGGAGAGAATAAATTTTTTTTAAATAGAGTTATAAATATAATTATTTATTGTAGTTATACAAAACATAGTATAGTGTTTATAGAGTATATCAGGGTTCCCACAGGTCCTTGAAATCCTTGAAAGTTAGTGAATCTGAAAAAAAAAAAAAACATTCAAGGCCCTGGAAAGTATATGAAAATAAACATACATGGATACAGGTGCTTGATTTTATTTTGTGCAATAAGTTTTCTGGAAAAAATTCCATATTATTCCTTCCAGTCCACTGATGTGTTATTTCCCCAACACTTCATGGCCAATGCATATTAGCTTGCTTGATATACGTTAGCTGCGTGCATTTATGCATTACATTAAGTGTGAAGTACTTTGTGTTGTACATTGCCATAACGTTCACTCGGGCACGAAACTACTACGATGGTACCTCAACGTTTCACAGACACACCGTGTTCAGTAAACATAAATAAACATAAAACATTTGTGATAATCTGTTGCCCAAATAATTTTTAAATGTAATGTTGAATTGCTTTGTTTGTTAAGATAATATAAACCCATGAGGCAAGAAGAACTTAAAAGCATGTTCATATATCTTAAACTTCTGGTTACATGAGCCTAAGCTCTTTTCAATAAAATCCATGCAAATGTTAATAGCAGATCATTTTAGAATACAGTATAGGACGTACCGAATATTCTTCAGTTTTATGCAAAACAGAAATACGACGAATAGAATATCAGATCTCTGTCATATGGCCAAAAATAAATGACAAAAAAAAAAAAAAAAGCTTTTTCGCATAGTTGTGTTTGACACATGAAAATTGTAACAATGTATCTTACAAGGTAACACAATGTAACCTTGCTCTCACTTGAAATGTGTCCCCACATTAAGTCCTTGAATTTGAGGGTACTGGACCTGGAAAGTCCTGGAAAGGTCCTTGAATTTGAAGTTAACCAAGGTGTGGGAACCCTGGTATATGTAGTAGATTTTGTGAGC
>CM077247.1:1317500-1422500 GCA_039654775.1 Spinibarbus caldwelli | reverse complement strand
TTCATTTCTTTCTCTTTCTTTCTTCAGTCAAATGCAGAACGTCATCTTTTAACAGTGCAGGAGCTGTTTTATGTTTCGTCTGTTTTTTTGTCTTTTAAATTTAAATTTCAAAATTAAATATGATATTTTAAATATCATCACTGTTAATCAAGCACAAAAAAGCATTCAAAAGATATTTACTTATGCAGTGTGATGCTTTTCCAAGTGAAACTCTATTATGTTAGTGAGAATAAATGTAGAACGGTTGATTTTCTCCATGATGAATTGATTTGATGGTTAAAATGTCTTGATAGGAAGGTGGTTGATTTAATAAGAGGGATGGATGAGCATTTTTAATGAATAATTATGATGACAAACATTTATCTAATATAAATCTAAATGTGACTTATGTACAGATGTGCACATATAAAATGTATTTACGATTATATATATATATATATATATATATATATATATATATATATATATATATATATATATATATATATATATATATATATGTGTATATGTATATATATATATATATATATATATATATGTGTATATGTATAGATAGATGGATGCATATTATGTAAGACTAGGACCTTAATTAGATTTGATTGATCAACATGGCTATTATTATTGTTAAATCCATAAACCAAAGTTTTCATTACTTTAAATAAGATAAACATTAAAATAAAATAAAACATAAAAAACATAAACTTATTTTATTTCAGCTAGTTGCCAAGGCAACATTTCTCATTTTCTCACTTAATGTACTAAAATGTTAAAAAAAAATATTACAACTATGTAGTAATATAAAAAAAGCTAATAAAAATGACATAAACACACAACAAAATTACTCAAATTTAACTGAAGTTAAATTTGAAAACATTTCAATATATTAATAAAACTATAATAGTATATCGATGATACTAAAATACCATTGTTGATAATTAATAGGAAATCGACTTTCCATTCTACAAGAATCTATGTGAATTAATTTGGGAGCTTTTCTCTCAAAATATTGATATGCAGTTACTTGTTATTAATTTGTTGAATTAATTAGTATATTAATTCAATTAGAATGTACTTTAAACCTCTCTGTGTAATCTTCCTCACTGAATTACAGTCAGTGATTTTCTATTTTCTGACTCGGTGTTGATGATGATTTAAGCTGGATTTCCAGGTAATCTGTTTTTAATGGTGTTGATTGTGAGCAGAGCTCTTGTTCTCTAATTTGGTTTCTGTCTTGGGCTGCTGTTTGTGAGTCCTGATGTCGTCGTGTCCAGAGAGCGGCAGGTCAGGTTTGATTCATGTCCGATCAGCACATCGGATGTTTACTCTGTGTCGGAGCAGAGGAAAGCCTGCGGGATGTTTGCTCTCAAATAAATCAGCTCAAACAGAGACTGAACTGCGTCTCTGGCTGGATTCAGCAGATGAAGCTGCTTCAGCTGTGTCTTATTATCCGTCCAGTGTGTGAGAGAGAAAGAGAGAGAGCTGGTGCTTGTGTTACAACGATTCTGTCATCATTTACTCATGTTTAGCTCTGAGTTCTCCGGTCAGATCTATTTACATCATGAATTCAACCGTTTTTTCTGATAATGCTGTGCTTTTCTGCTTTTAGAGTCCAAACTGCCCAACTAGAGAAATACACTACTGGTCAAAAGTTTGGAACCATTAAGATGTGTAATGTTTCTGAAATAAGTCTCTCCTGTTCACCAAGGCTGCATTTATTTGAATAAAAATACAGTAAAAAATGTGAAATATTAAAATGTAAAATAGATGTTTTCTATGTGAATATACACTAAATTGTATTTTATTCCTGTAATCAAATCTGAATTTTCAGCATCATTACTCCAGTCTTCAGTGTCACATGATCCTTCAGAAATCATTCTAATATGCTGGTTTGCTGCTCAAGAAACATTTCTGATTATTATCAATATTGAAAAAAGTTGTGTTGCCCTATATTTTTGTGAAAACTGTGAAAATTTTATTTTTCAGGATTCACAAATGAATAGAAAATTCAAAAGAACTTTTATAACATTATACGTCTTTACTGTCACTTTTGATCAATAAAAGTATTAATTTTTTTCTTACTACAAACTTTTGTAGTAGTATCTCAGTTTCCACAAAAATATTGATTTTCTGAAGGATCATGCGACACTGAAGACTGGAGTAATGATGCTGAAAATTCAGCTTTGATCACAGCAATAAATTACATTTTAACATACATTCACATGGAAAACATTCCTTTTAAATTGCAATAATATTTCACAATTTTACTATTTTTTTCTGTATTTTTAATTAAATAAACAGCCTTGGTGAGCAGAAAAGGCCTCCTTTAAAAACATTAAAAATCTTAATAATTCCACAGTTTTTGATCAGTAAAATATAAACGTTTCTGAATGTGCTCAGATAGATCTTTGGTGGTCTTTTCATGTTTCTGCAGGTCTTCATGCACTGAGGGGGGTTTTAGGATCCAGACCTGCTTTCTCTGACGTCCAGGTGATGAACAGTGTAAAGGTCACGACCTCTGACCTGAGTCTGGCCATGACAGAGGTCAAACCCAGCGCAATGAGAGAGGTTGCCATCGACGTGCCAAAGGTACAGCGTTTCATCTGAAGAATGATGATGAACTAATGAAAACATTCACATGCAGCAGTTAACAGACTGATTATCAACATTCAGAGTGACTGATTGACAGATGGATAGACCAATCACAGCTCTAGATTTGGATCCTGTAATGCAAAGGAATCAAACAGCATTACAGATGTGTGTTTGTGTTCTCAGATTCGGTGGAGTGACATCGGTGGGATGGAGGAGGTGAAGCTGGCGCTGAAGCAGGAGATCGAGTGGCCCCTGCGGCACCCTGAGGCCTTCAGCAGGCTGGGTATAACGCCACCTAAAGGCGTCCTGCTGTACGGACCGCCTGGATGCTCCAAACCAAGATCGCTAAAGCGCTAGCTAACGAGAGCCAGCTCAACATCCTGTCCATCAAGGTAAACAATGAGCGTTTGTGTGAGTGTGTGGTGCCTAACTTACAGGGTTTAGTTATGGAGCGAAAACAGACTGAAAAAATAAGAATATATATATATATATATATATATACACATACATACATACATACATACATACATACATACATACATACATACACACACACACACACACACACACACACACACGATTAAGGTTGGGTTGAAAATTCTTAAATCCCGAGATCAATCTTGTAGTCTATGCTGTTTTCAGTGGATGTGTGAACAAAACTTCATTAGACATTATTTGTTGCACATGCCATCCAAAATAAGATTTTGCTTCCTAATTTTGATAAGAATTAAAGTCTCAGCTTTCAATTTTTGTCAATTTTATAACAATATTCAGACTTTTTCCTCACAATTCTGAAAAAAGCCCTCAGAATTGCACAATATCAACTCAGAATTGTGATATTAACTCAGAATTGCAATATAGACCTGGTTTCACAGACAGGACTTAGACTAAGCCAGGATTAGGCCATAGTTCAATTAGCACATTTGAGTAATTTTTTATAAACATGCCTTACTAAAAAACATTACTGGGGTGCATCTTGAGACAAAACAAAGGCACTGATATATTTAAAGATCAGTCAGTGCAAGTTTCTTTCAGTTGAAACAGCTCAGATTTACATTTCAGTCTGGGACTAGGCTTAAGCCTTGTCTGTGAGACCGGGGGATAAACTCAGAATTTAAGAGATATAAACTCAGAATTGCAATATAAACTCAGAATTAAGAGATATAAACTCAGAATTACAAAATAAACACAGAATTATGCAATATAAATTCAGAATTGCAAGATGTAAACTCAAAATTCTGAGATGTAAACTCAGAATTGTGAAATATAGTCAGAATTGTGCAATATAAACTCAAAATTGAGATGTAAACTCAGAATTAAGAGATATAGGGCCAGCTCTACTAACAGCTTGCGCCAGCACAAACCGTCTTTTGGTGTTAAAATAGAACTGTAAGGATTTACTAAAGACGCACAGTGATGAATTAGCGCTGAAAAGTTATAAATAGTTATTTTTGCGTCTGACCTTATTGAATATGCATTTGTAGGAGTTTCCCTTTATTTCTTTATTCTTTATTTGCGACTGCTCTAATTTGTGCTGCGCTTGATATATTGCGTTGGTCGATATGTAAATAAGATGTTGTGTCTGTGTTCTTTAAAGGGGTCCTGTTATCAGTGTTGCCAACTTAGCAATTTTGTTGCTAAATTTAGCAACTTTTCAGACTACCCTAGCAACTTTTTCTTCCAAAAGCACCTAGCAACAAGTTTAGCTATTTTTTTAAATTTACTTGGCAACTTTTAGCAACTTTTGATAAATGTCTCAAACAATAAAAAGACATGCATTTTCCATCTAAATTACACAAAAAAGAGGAAATTAAAGATGCCTAGCAGTACACACAACACGTGAATTAAGTTAGCTGCTATATGCAATTGTTAAATTTAATAATCATAATAATAATTTAATAATGGAATCATTGTTCATTTATGATACACCTTGTTAGTAGCTTGTACCTGCGATTGTTAATCAGTTAGTACACTATAAGAAAAATATCTAGACACATGGAAAAGGTATTATATAGTAATTTTCCAGGATATTATCCGTTATCCATTATCCATTCTAACCTTGTAACCCGAAAACACAAAATACAATACGTAATTTAAAATGCAGGAAAAAAACCTGTGAAAAATCAATAAGGAAAATTCCTTCATATTAACATAGTAGATTGTGCCCTATTTTTACAGACTTTTCTTAGTGTAGCATACTAACTAACTACTAATACATTGCTTAAAACTATAATTGTTCAGAATGTGTAGTTTTACTAGTTTACTAGCTAATAAAAATGTAAAACTTAAATTGTAATCGTTCAAAAATGTCGGTTTATTAATTCATTGAATTATTGAACAATTAAATTTTGTATTTAAAAGTTATATTTTAATATTATATTAGCATTTATATAATTTACGAACAAATCTAAATGAACATATTTTTGACTGAGATTTGATGTAGTGACAATTTTGCATCGTGATTACGTAATGACGTCATCGCGCAATGACATCACAACATCATTTAGCAACTTTTAGCAACAAATCGACCTTCCTTTAGCAACTTTCCCTGAAAATTAGTTGGCAACACTGCCTATTATGCTCTTTTACAAAGTCTTGATTTTGTTTTGTGGGTGTACTAGAACATGCTGTCATGTTTGGTGGTTCGAAAATCGCATTATTTTTCACATAATTTACATTATTACAATACCTTCCTCCCCAGCCTGGCACAAACGGCTCGATTAGTTCCGGGTTTGATGAAGGCCCGCCTTCCGAAAACGAAATGTGTTGTGATTGGTTAAAACAGCAAGTTCGTCAATATTGCCATATCAATTCAGACCCCGAGAATATTGAACAAGAGGATCGCGCAGAACCTTTGCATGCACGGATATTGCAAGACATATTAAAGTGGTAATGATATTGTTGTTTTTTGTTTTGGCTAAATCACGTTTTAGATAGGATGTCGACAACAGCTTAAAAATAACTGCATTTACTATGTACAGATAAGTGCAATGGTAATATGTATTATGTTTATTGTTCTTTAATTCTAACATTATAACATGAATTGCAGTGAAACTGTTATACAGTTGAATTTATTTATACCATAGTCCCACAGAGTTGCACTATTTGTGGCGGCATATATATGCTAATTAATGCTCTGCCAGCAGAAGGCGCTGTTGGAGCGCGAGAGAGCGAGGTTTCCCCGGTAACGCTGTACACAAAGCAGAGCTCCTCTCACAAACGCTGCTTTATCAGACATTACATGCAAGATGAAATGAAAATCACATCCAAATTTTCTGAAGACAGTCGGTTTCCATCAGAAATATAGTGATATAAAAACACCATCACCGTGTTTAGATTTTGAAACGTGCATTCGACTCTCTGGAGGCGGGATTTATTTTAATGATATTCTAATGGGCCAATTTGTGACATCACAAATACAGGAAAACAATTTTGTAGTCCAAACGAGCTGTTTGTTGTAGTTTTTGAAAAGGGATTTTTTTAAAAATGAAATATCTCCCTTTGGAGTGGACTTTGAGATTTGTAACTTTGTAGATCTTTTTATGCCCAAACATACACACTACACACTGACTAAAATTCAAAAAGTGAAAAAGCATAATAGGACCCCTTTAATTTGTGCGTTGTTAGTAAATCACCCGGAGAAATTTCCACACCCATCAGCGCTGTTGCTCTCGCGCTAATTTGCCCTCTTTAGTAAAACTGGCCCATAAATTAAGCATAGGGTACGTTCTTGCAGGTCACGTGAGTCAAGCTTGCATCAGCTGACTCTCAGCTGATCACATCTACCTATAGGGATACGACACCCATCACAGCAGTCCTATATAAGCGCTATTCAGTATTATTCAGCAGCTTGCTTGCTCGGGAGCAAATTACGCATCGCTGCACGTTAATCAAACTGTTGCAGCATGCTTCAGAACATCCGAAATCAACATCTAAGATAAGTGGATGCTCTTTTAATCCATATCGCTGTGTATAATGCGTGAACTGCAATTGAATTAACTATGTTAGCAGTTGTATGGTTTGCTGGTGCAAACTATTAAGCATATTTGCAGCAGCTTTTTACGCATCTGTGTTTATACAGCTGGAGCAAACGCAGTCTAGAGTAATCGCTGTGAGGACACGCCGATAGTAACGGACAGGAGAACGGGTTAAATGAAATAAGCATTCTCGTGTATGGTTTGCCGTATTCAGCGCTTAATTCCTAAGGTTGATGTCTTCATTAGCTGAGAGTGTGCGGTTGTTTCAGCTGCACGCAGTGTCAGAAGCACGTGTTTATCGGTCTAATGGCTTCTATACAAATGAGAATAATATTCATATCAATGACAGTCATTCGAAGTATTTCAGCAGGGTGCATGCTTCCCCTGCTGGACGGCCACTTAATGCTTATTTCCAATTCATAATTTCTGATCCGCTTGTATATGTACGCATGAGTATGTACGAAAACATGTTTAGGATGATGGGTGTAATATAGAGATTTAGCTCGTTACGATCACTCCGTGTTTTAAGGAGCATTCTTTCTGATTAATCGTTCCTCTGTAAGCAATCCTGTTTTCTTAGATTTAAATCAATAAACTACTGGTATAGCGCTTTCAAATACATTCTTTGCATTACGGAGGAGAGGACAGTTAGGCTATGTTATCCCTTAATACGTTAACATTAAGAAGGAAAAAAATAATAATAATCACGTGGTCCTGTACGTACGATAGCAGGCGGCCTTATGATTCTTTGAGTGTGGCACATGACTGAACGCTCAAATGAACACAAGGATTTAAATATTAGTCATTAATTATAAGCAAGTGCAAGCAGCGCTTGGGAAGGTTTTATGTAACTGTAGCCGTTCCTCTGGTGATTTGTATTCAAGGTCATGTACAACCCCAAATCAGAAAAAGTTGGGACAGTACGGAAAACGCAAATAAAAAAAAAGAAAGTAGTGATTTCTAAATTTACTTTGACTTGTATTTCATTGCAGACAATATGAACACAAAATGTTTCATGTTTTGTTTGGTCAACTTCATGTCATTTGTAAATATACATCCTTTCCTGTCATTCAGACCTGCAACACATTCCAAAAAAAGTTGGGACAGTAAAGCATTTACCACTTTGTAATGTTGCCATTCCTTTTCCGTTTCAGGTGTAATTTTGTCCCATTCTTCCTGCAAACAAGTCTTAAGGTGGGCAACAGTACGGGGTCTTCGTTGTCGCATTTTGCAATTCAAAATGCGCGCCACATTCTCTATTGGAGACAGGTCGGGACTGCAGGCAGACCAGTCAAGTACCTGTACCCTCTTCCTCCGCAGCCAGGACTTTGTAATGCCAGGACTCACATGTGTTTGCAGAATGTGGTTTTGCATTGTCTTGTTGAAATATGCATGGACGTCCCTGGAAAAGATGTCTTCTTGAAGGCAACATATTGTGCTCCAAAATCTCTATGTACTTTTCAGCATTAATGGTGCCATCATAGAAGTGCAAGTTACCTTTGCCAAGGGCATTGACACAACCCCATACCATGACAGACCCTGGCTTTTGGACTTGTTGCTGGTAACAGTCTGGATGATCCTTTTCTTCTTTGGTCCGGAGCACACGGCGTCCATTCCTCCCAAAAAATACCTGAAATACTGATTCATCTGACCACAGTACACGTTTCCACTGTGTGATGGTCCATCCCAGATGCCTCCGAGCCCAGAGAAGTCGACGGCGCTTCTGGACACTGTTAACATAGGGCTTCCTTTTGGCACAGTACAGTTTTAACTGGCATTTGTGGATGTAACTACGTATCGTGGTACTTGACAAAGGTTTGCCAAAGTAGTCCTGAACCCATGTGGTGATATCGCTTATAGATGAATGACGATTCTTGATGCAGTGCCGCCTGAGGGATCAGAGATCACGGTTGTTCAGCTTAGGCTTGCGCCCTTGTCCTTTACGCACTGAAATTCCTCCAGATTCCTTGAATCTTTTAATTATGTTATGCACTGTTGAAGGTGAAATATCTAAATCTCTTCCTATCTTTCTTTGAGGAACATTGTTTTTAAACATTTCAATAATTTTCTCACGTATTTGTTGGCAAACTGGCGATCCTCGGCCCATCTTTGCTGCTAAAGGACTAGACCTTTCTTGAATGCTGCTTTTGTACCAAATCATAATAACAATCACCTGTTTCAAATCGCATCATTATTTAACCAATTTACCTCATTACTAGCCCTAAACTGCTCCTGTCCCAACTTATTTTGGAATGTGTTGCAGGTCTGAATGACAGGAAAGGATGTATATTTACAAATGACATGAAGTTGACCAAACAAAACATGAAATATTTTGTGTTCATATTGTCTGCAATGAAATACAAGTCAAAATAAATTTAGAAATCACTACTTTCTTTTTTTATTTGCGTTTTCCATACTGTCCCAACTTTTTCTGATTTGGGGTTGTAGTTCCACAAGCTCTATACTAAACTATGCAATATACAATATGCTTGTCGTCTTAAATTTTACTGCTGCTAGGGGTGTGTATGCTTCCCCCTTTACGATCACATAATTTGCTTAAGCAGCTCAAAGCAACTGTTGGGCTCACAGAATCTCTACCCCTGCGTCCCGGGGCTATTGTGTTTCCAGTCGAGCTACCAGATGTATCACCGCTCTGCCCGACGGGCTAGCAAGGTTCTTAAAACTCTTTAATTTAGTTGTATCAAACTTAAGGCCATAAGTTTTAAATGCGTTAAACGGTATAAGAAATGTCTTAATTATAATTCAAAGGTCTTACATTTGGGGACGGAAGACAAGAATCGATATACAGCTGGATTAAACTTCAAAAGGCAATGATGTCATTGAATAAATATGAGTGCTGCAGGTTTCAAGTCAAAACGCGGCGCAGATGTCTTTATGTGAATGTATCTGAAGGGAACCGACTGTCCTCAGAAACGTGTCGTTGGCATTTTTATTTCATCTTACCTATAATGCTCATAAAGCAGCGTTATGAGCGCGGACGGTGCTGTTTTGTGTTCAGGAGTTAACGGGGAAACCGATATATGAAGCCGCTCCTAAAGCAGAGAATGCATTTGCATTTCAGATCAATACAAATATCGACCCATGTTTTTAAGCAGCAAACACACAAAGTTGTAAATAAGAAAAGTAATGTGCTTTCTAAAAATCTAAACAATTAGACAGTAATATTTATTCGTTTTAATTTAATATAATAATTTATATGTTTGATTTATCGCTTTTTCATAAAAATGGTCTAAAGGCTGAAATGTCTGAACTGTAAATCTTACTACATTTACATTTACATTTGAATGTTGAACTTGCCTTAAAATTATATATAAAAGATAATAATAAAAAGAAATATATATATATTCTGCAGATACCTTGTAAATGGTGAAATAAAATTCCTTCCTTCATATTGTATATTTGTGTATTGAAAATATTTTTGAATGACAATTAGACTCCTTTCTGGTTTTCTACCAAAAAAAAAAAAAATTGGGCTAGTTAAATTCATTTTCGGGCTACCAAATCTGAAGAGTACCTGCCTGAAGGGCTACCTGGGATTTTGAAATTTTGCGAGCCCTGTTACATGTTTGCTGCGTGTCCTCGTTGCTCAGATAGGGGTGATGGTTCCCCCAAAAAGCATGATTGATTGATATATATATATATATATATATAAAATAAATAAAATAATTAATATTACTATTAACGTGTTGTTTTAAACTTGCTGCTGCTAGGGGTGTATGCTTCCCCTTTATGATCAGATAATTATAAGCATCTTAAAGCAACACACTTGCTGCTCATCCTCGTTAATCAGCTTGGGGCGAAGCTTTCTCGTTAATGAGATTAATAGCATGTTAGATATTTGGATAATATACAACATGCTATTGTACAAGACTTGATGTTGTTAGGGGTGCATGCTTCCCCCTTTCATGACCACAGTTGCTAAGCAGCTCAAGCAACACGCTTGTTACATGACCTCGCTGGCTGAGCTTGAGGTGATGCTTCCCCCATAAATATGATTATTATGCAACATATCCTGTTCAGTACATGTGTTTGCTAAGCACGCTGTTGCTTTAGGATTATTGGCTGTATCTTGACACGCTGGAAATATTAACGTTAACCAGGTCATATTACCACAGCTGAGGCTTGGTTTTAAATCGATTGTTTTAGGCTGTCTGAATGAAACGGGTTTGCTGCCTAAGGCTCATCTAGTATTGGGAACGTGGTTCATTAAACTTATCCGTCTATTATTTTCCACAAGCTGTTTAAGTCAGTGATATGCTGTTGCTTAAGCTATAGTGCATTGGTAACGTGCTCGATACTCAACGTGCAGTATGTAGATTTTGCTACTACAGGTTATTTATGGGGTGGGGGGGGGTTTATTATTGCTGCTCTCCCTGCTCATTCGTGACAGACTGCATGGATGGGCAGGGAGTTTTTGCCCAGAACAGAACCATACCACTAAACCAAACTGTATGCTAAGTGTCTTATCATTGACGATAGTGGTCCTGATAGAAACTCAGAATTTCTATATGATTTAAACTCTACAAATTTTATTTATTCCTGTTGAAAACATCCTTCTGTAGGACATCCTCCATTGGAAAATGATTGTTTCGTTTGTAGTCATTATAATTATCTTGATGTGAAAACGATAGAAGTCTACTCATTAATCTACACATCAGCTGTAGCTGGATGTGAACGTGTCGTCTTGATCAGATCAGGCGTGTTTGGGAGTGAATTCCCTCGCAGGAGGATGTTTAGTCTGAGAGACGCTCACATTTCTGTAGCAGAGGCGATATTAATCTCTCAAAGCAAGTTACAGAAAACACACCCTCTGAAAGAGAAAACCCAGAGCCTTTGTGTGTGTGTGTGTGTGTGTGTGTGTGTGTCAGGAGGTGTTGAAATGCATTGTAGGATGAGAGGAAGTGAGCTTGACTTCAGAGACAGTATTTATCAGGCTCTGCTCTTCAGTCTTGTTATTTGTCTCAGGTTCCTGTCCAGGTTATCGTCTCATTAATCTCTCAGTGCTGCTGATGTTTAACGAGCCGTTTATTCTCACACGCACAGATCTGTCTCGCTCGCTTCTTATCTGCTGCTGCTGTTTAGGCCAGAAACATACATACTCAACTCAAGTATGCAAACACAGACACGAATGCATCCTGTCCCATACTTTACATGCACTTTAGACGCTCAGTTCATCTTTACAGCTCTGTAATGCATTGGTGATTGATTAAAGTATTGATGATGCTGATTGTGTCTCGACAGGGTCCAGAGTAAATATGTGGGTGAATCAGAGCGAGCGCTTCGAGAGGTGAGAGGTGTGGCACAAAATCACTTTTACTGATCCTCGTGATATGTTAAATCTGTATGACTTACTTCCTCCATGAAACACAAAAGGAGATTTTATGAATTATGCTTGTTGCTCTTTTCCTTTACAATGACGACATTTTCCAGCTCCAGTACAAGTTAAGCTCATGTCGATTTCTGCAGAAAATAACTTCAACTAGTCTTTCTTTAAAATAAAATAATAAAACAAATAAAAAAAAAAAAGAAATTCCAAAAATTTTAAACATGCAAAAATGCAGGTTACTTTTACACTTTTGGAGGATTTAAAGTAAATATAGAGAAGCTTATAATTTTATAAATTAAATGAACTGAAATGAAGTCTTCTGTCAAAACGTATGTTTAATTTTAACTGTAAAGCTGTTTAAATCATAATTTTTTACAGTTGTTTTAAAGTTTAAAATGCAGGTTACAGTGAGGCACTTAAACTTGTGTGTTTAAAAGCAGAAATGCAAAGCTTATAATTTTATAAAAGCACTTACATTAATACTTAACCTTAACTTTTTTTACTTGAGATGTAAAGCTGTTTAAATAATTTTTACAGTCATTCTGCGGTGTAGAATTGCAGGTTACTTCCACATTTTTGAACGTTTTTAAAATAGAAATACATAGCTTATTTTATATAAGCACTGAAATTTTTCTGTTAATGTTTTTTTTTTTTCTTTCAGCTGTGAAACTGTTTAAATTTTTCATTTTAGAGTTTAAATATGCAGGTTACAGCGTGACAAACTTTTTGAGTGTTAAAGCTGTTTAAATAATTTTTACATTAGTTTTAGACAGTGTTACAGTGAAGTAAAATTGCATGTAACTTTACACAGAAATTGTTAGTAATATTTTTATTTATTTATTTTTTTCCCCCACTAAAATCATGTTAATACACATTGTTTACGTCTTGTGGCTGTACTATTGAAACAGTGAGTGTTTTGACGATTACAGATTAAACTTCCAGTGCAAGACAGATCTGTGTGGGTTTTTTTGGTTCTTTTTTTTTTTTAAGAAAAGTGGAAATTAATTTTCTGACAGTGCACACATTTTCTGTGTTTGTGAACCTTTAATAACACGTTTAAACTTTAATAACACATGTTTGTGTGTAGGTTTTCCGGAAGGCCAGAACAGTTGCTCCGTCTATTGTTTTCTTTGAGATCGACGCTTTAGCAGCGGCACGAGGAAGGTAACGACAAAATCATCCATGACTTCATTACTGAAGCACCAGGTACTGTCAACCAAATGTTACATAAACAACACACATCAGCCAAATTAATATCTGATCATATGATCAGAATGAGTTCATTAGTATTGAGGTGTTGAATGCGTGTCATTTTATAGGAGACCGTTAATGCTCAACACACACACACACACACACACACACACACACAGGAACATCTGCGCTTTAGAGACACAAGCTCGTCTTTGTTTCCCTGAAAACAGATGGAGATTCGTCTGTACTTCTTGTTCAGGGAATCACACACTAAAATACAGTAGGAAATAATGTAGTGAACCAGAAATCAGTAAGATTTGAAGGTAATAGTAAACTACCTTCAAACAACCAGATAAACCTCACACAGAGTCTTATTCACTATGTGGATGATGAAATATATATTCAGTTGTAGACTAAATTTCAGCACAAAACTTAAGTTTGGTTGTTAAGCATTTGCTAAGGCATAGGGCAACTATGTGGTTGCCAGTGTGTTGCTGTGTGATTGCTAGGATGTTCTGGGTTGTTATTAGGGTTTTTTTTTTTTTTACTTTGTTGAAAAAAAAAAATATATGGTAAAAATAATTTTTCGTATTTTTCTCAATTGTTTTACCTCTATTTGTAATTTTGCACTTTTGCATTGTTTTTAGAGTTAATGGAAATGTCTGTAAAATTACTGGATAATGTCCTGGCAGAAAATTGCTATGTGGTTTCTAGGCAGTTGCTATGTAGTTGCTAGGGTGTTTGGGTAGTTGCTAGTGTGTTACTGTGTGTTTGCTAGGCAGTTGTTGTATTAAATATTTGCTCAGATTGTAATAAATATGTATGCAGTGTTGGTAAATGAGACTCATTGTCTGTATGGAGCCGCAGCTGATGTGATGAGATTCTCCATCTGTTTTGGTCCTTTGTCTTTTCGGTTGTGACTCCACCTGACGCTGAGTGTGCTCAACGTGTGTGTGTAAATCTGAAATCATAAAATGTATTTTTATTTGTTTGGCTCTTTGCTTGTTTAATTAATAAAGTGCCTAGTGTTTCAAGGTTCTGACAGGAATCACGCACACACTTCAGTGCGGATTTAAAGCTGGTTTGTTCTGCTGAGTCAGAGATTAATTGACTGGATTGAATTCAGAATGACACATTGATTTGCTGATGAATGTGTTTACCTTTAATCAATCTCACACACACACACACTCTGGTCTGTCTACAGAATCAGCTCATCTGAAACCTCATTCAGCAGAACGAATGCAGAATCCAAACACACCTGCAGCTGCCAACTGCCTAGCAGCACCTTAGCAACCACTCAGAACAGGTTAACAACTGTCTACACCATTGCAACCATCCAGAACACCATAGTAACTGCTCGGCAACACCCTAACAGTCACTTAGCAACACCTTAGCAACCACACCAGGGACACCAGAGTTGCTAGGGACAGCAGAATTTCCAAGCAACCACATAGCAACACCCTAGCAACCACTGGATACCTGTCTTGAGTTTGTGATGTGCTGATTGTAGGGTTTGTGTTCAGCTCTGGTCAGGCAGGCAGTGTTGCTGATTGAGTGTTGGCTCAGCTGCTTACAGAAATGGACGGAATCGAACAGCTAAAAGACATCACAGTTCTCACCGCAACCAACCGACCCGATATGATTGACAAGGTAGGGCTGATCCACAGACAGACAGATATATACACACACACACACACACACACACACACACACACACACACACACACACACACACACACTCACTCACTCACTCACTCACTCACTCACTCACTCACTCACTCACACTCACTCACTCACTCACTCACTCACTCACTCACTCACACACACCTTCAGTTTCCTCCTGCTGAGTTTAAGGGCTTCCTCTTCCTGCAGTCAGAGGCTCACAGCAGCTGTCACTCATCCTGATTGACAGCTCCTCCCTCAGTCTCAGACCCCCTGTAGGGGACACACACACACACCCTCATCTGAATATCACACAACCAAATGGAGAAACACAGTCAGTGTTCACACATACCTGAACCCTCCTCAGCTGCTGTGAGTGTGTTTGTTTATTTTTGCTGCAGTTTATAGTTTGGTGTCAAAACTGTCCCTTAAGTTTGGATAAACCTGCTTTTGGGGACATTTGAGGAGCCTCAGCTGGAAAACAAAAACAAAGTAAAAAAATTATTTAAAAAAATATGTATTTAGGGTTTGTTTATAGTCATTATAAATACTTTTTTTATCATTATTTTAAATGATTTAATAATTATTATTCATAAATTAAAATGATTTATAATATTATTAAAATGATTAATGATAATAAATGATTATTTTATAATATTTTTTTTACCCATAAACTCCTCTTGGGCACATTTGAGGAGCCTCAGTGGGGAAAAACAAGAAATCAATTTTGATTTTCTTTTAGGATTTGTGTCAATCTGTGGTCAATTAACTTTATATAAAAACAGAAGTTTGTGGTGTGTGCTCATTTTTATTTATAACTATTTTTATAAATATAATAATTGATCATTTTAAATTACTTTATTTAAGAATCATCTTCTAATCATTTTTACTTGGAATAAAACCTCCTTTTGGGGTCATTTGAGGAGCATTAGTTAAAAAAAAAATTCATAAAGTAAAAATGATATTTTTGTTTTGTCAGTCTGTAGTCATTATAATTAACTGTATGGAAATGATGGAAATTTGTGCTCATTTATATAGAGAAGTGTTTTTTTTTATTTTTTTATCTTAATCGTTAAATAATGCATTGCAGTTTGTTGAAGGTGTATGTATTATGCCTGTATGTCATGAGAAAGAGTTTGATTTTATGCTGTTGTTGTGTGTTTGAGAGTGTTTTGAATGATGGTGGTGTTTGTGGGACGTTCTTGTGTGCAGTATGTAGCAATGATATGTCAGATATGATATATGCTCATCAATATTCAGATATTAATCAGAATTTGCCTATGTTCTGATTAGTATTGCGTCATGTAAACACGCAGATTCATTAATGCAGAAATTTAGAATGAAATTCAGACAGTGTTTCCTCACAGCTGTGTGTTTGTTTGAAAAAGAGGGAAGAATGAGAGAGAGAGACAGATGGAAAGGTGATCTGGTTTTTCTCCTGGTCTGAATGTCTGTCAGCTCTTGAGTGTGATGTGTCTGCAGTGAGAGCCAGTCTCTCTCTCTCTCTCTCTCTCTCTCTCTCTCTCTCTCTCTCTCTCTCTCTCTCTCTCTCTCTCTCTCTCTCTCTCTCACACACACTCACACACACACACACACACACACACACTCTTCACATTTCTCCAGACGTTCTATAAAACAGCCTCCGCTCCATCAACAGACAAAATGTTGATTCCTGCAGACAATCATTTATAATTCAAGATCATTTAGAGTCATTTTAATAGTTTCACACATTTAGTAAGGCTTCAGTGCGGCTGCAGTGTTTTATCTGGTAGTTTTTTGTCTTTTCAGACAGTCGTGTTGTTTAGTTGTGTGTTGTTTTGTGGTGTTTTTGGGGTTTGTTGTGTCAGTGAGTTTCTCATTGGGCCTGTACCATGATGGTAGATGAACAAATTCAGAGTTATAGGATAGTTTTGGGTTATAGTTTTGAGTTGACAAAACCAAACCACTCCAATCTGGCTTTGTTGGTACCATGAAGCTGATCATCAGCTCTATATATATATATATATATATATATATATATATATATATATATATATATATATATATATATAAAATAAGGTACTTCATAGTGAGGTTTAATTTGTAGGAAGATAAACTGGGGGAGTGACTTTTTTTTTTTTTTTTTTTGTGTCAGACATGTCACTTTGCTCACATCTGATTGGTCCAATTTCAGCTTGAGATCTCTAACCCAGAACATAGCCTGGCCTGGAGCAGGTTAGCGGTGCAGTGTAAGTTACTATGGCAATGAACGCAGCTAAAAGCCAAGCCACTTTCATGGTACCTAAAACCCAGGATTGGTGCAAACTAAACTGAAACTTACCTGCCTAGCCAGCTAATCCGGCTTCATGGTACAGGCCCCAGGTCTCGCGCTCCTATGATCTGCTTCTAAACAGAAGGACAGATCAGTCCGGTTTACTGCTTTCACTCCAGAGCAGTTCAGATATCCATGGGTTCCAAAGACGTCACTTCCGCTATGCTCGCTGCCATATTTGTGTCCAATGTGACAACAAGCACAGCACATCTCTATGAGATTTAATAGATAATATTAATGTATTGAAATAATAAATTACCTTTTACTACCATTTCCCAGACTGATCCCTGGACTTGATTATTTTTAGGATAGCAAGTGTAACAGTTAGGTCATGTAATGTCCTGATTACTTGTAAATTTAAAACTGACATCAGCTCAAAGCACTTTTGAGTCAATGATAGCGTAACAAGATAACGTTATTAGCTTACTACACAATCTGAATTTAATGGAAATTTAGCTAATATTAGCACAATTTATAATTACTCATTCTTTCTGGACAAATTACTGTTTGAATTGTGAGCGTAGCGGCTCGATGAAGGCTTTAATAGTGTGAAGAATCCTCTGCGGCTGGTCGCTCCTGCTTCACAGCGATCCTCTTCTCCGTCCACCTTCTGATTTCAGCGAGTCAGTTTTGGTGAATGCAAACAACGTGAATACTGATCATGAGCCCAACATCCAGCAAGCCAAGAAAACATGCAATCTACCTGAGGGAAGACATCTTTCACTTCTAGTGTATTCTTAAACCTGGATTTCATTACTGAAGCGCAAATCCAGGCACCTAAAGCAACCATAAGTTCTCTTTAATTAAAAATATGCATTTTCATTTATTCATAGGCTACATGGCTGCAAAAACATTTGTTCGAAATTTTGCCATTGTTAAAAAAAATGCTTTACTGACTGACGTTTCTGACTTTCAGTTGTTATGCTCTCAAAATGTATGCCATATATATGTATGTAGGTGATGTCCTAAATTATTACACCACTCATGCAGCCAGTCACAATTCACAAAGGTAATTTACTCAGGACGATTTTTAATTTTTTTTTGTGTATGACAAATTCAATATAATGCTAAATAAATAGGTTTAGCAAAACAAATGTGATTTTATTTTTGAGAACCTTGTGATATATACACAACTGCAGACACAAATAACGTGGTACAATACAAATATTTTAGCGTCCTTTATTCTCCTATGAAGAATCACAGTTGTCTCTTATTATCCTTTTCTGACCGTACGTTAGCTGCCAGTGGTGCCTTCTGGTTGAAGCCAACAATTTATTCCGCCGATTTAACCTCTTTGGGATCGAATAAAATTGTAGTTTGGGGTTTTTCTGACGACTGTTGCTACAGCACAGCATATCCCGGGCATACTGTAACCTTGTGAAGCTTCTGGGAGTGTTTGGTTGATCTTCCTCTGGTAGCTGTGGCTGCTGTGACTGTAGACTGACAGCTCGCGCAGCTGTGACTCGGACACAAAAATAGCGGCAATTAAAACACTGTGACGTCACATGAAACCTATGGATAAGCTATTATTGATGTTCTTCCTCAGTATTTTTGTCTTGTTTTCCAGTACAAATATCTGAACATTCTTAAATCAAGATACATTTACATGGAGATGCAAAATGACTTATGATATTGTCTTTTTTTTTGACAAATGCATCAAAATTAAGTGAGTTTTTGCTTTAAACAAGAACAAATATTTGGTAATGGAGTCTGAAAAATAATGTTTTCCTTTGGCAGATATTCATTCTTGTTTTAAGCAAACTTTTGTAATTTTGATACATTTTTCACTCCAAATTCGATTTGAAAAATAAATATTAGAAATTTTAATAAATATTTTTAGATTAAAACAAATTAATAAAGACCATTATAAAAATAAATAAAAAAATATTTTCACCTTCTTATATCCACATTTGTTTCTGTTGAACATCATCTGTGTTATTAAAATTAAAATGTTTACTTAAATTTTTAAATTCGATAAAAATAAAATGTTAAATGTTATTTAAAAAAAATCAAAAGTATTAAATTGTACAATTTTTTTTTTAAAATCAAAAATAAAGTAATAAAATCATTATAATTCTGTTGAACATCCAGCTGTGTTATTAACTTTAGAATGTTCAGATCGATCTTCAGTGAGTGTTTGATAGAGGCACTTAAAAATATATTTGTGATTATTTGTGAAATTTACTAGCATTTATGAACTAGTGTCTGAAGAATAAACTTAATCCAAAGGGAAAATGAGATTTTTGTTCTTGTTTGAAGCAAAAACTCACTTAATTTTAGTACATTTTTCATAAATTTTTCATTGCGCCAAAACCCTCATGGTCTCTGACAGTAAAACGCAGTAAATGTCGCTCTGATCTGTGATTGGGTCGCGGTGTTTCCGTCTGTCCGCTGGCTGATCCGCTGCTCGACTCGTTGCGGTTTGAGGAAAGCATTCAGAAAAACAAGCTCCGCAGAATCTGAGACCTACAGCGCTTCGGCTCAGATCGCTCCAGAATCCTCCCAGCGGGATCCAGAACCTCGAGAAAAGCTGCCAAAACAGGAAGCACTTAAAGCTCGCAACAGGAATGTGAATATTTGTGTATTTGTTCTGGCCAGAGCCGCATGTTTCAGATGTTTTACAGTGTTTTTCTTTGAAGAAAGAGGAAAAACACAGCGGGTCGCAGCAGGAAGGAAGTATTCCAGTTATTGGAAGGCTTATCAAGGCCTTCTGTGTGTATCTGTGGTGTGTGTGTGTGTGTGTGTGTGTGTATCTGTGTGTGTGTATCAGTGTGTGTGAACTTGTTTTTACTACTTTACTACTTTACGAGGACCAAAAGAACGCACAAGGATAGTAAAACTAGAAAAGTTTGACCCCACAATTCAGTCTCCACAAAGACATGATCTTTTATATAAGAATATAAGATGACTAAATATACTATCGTCCAAACCTACACCAAACCTAAACCTAACAGTCACTCAAAACATTCTTATATTTAGATATAAGAATGTTTTAACAAGCATGTTTTAACATTCTTATATGTAACATTCTTATATAAGAATGTTAAAATGTATTTAGGTTTGTGTGGCTTATAGGTTTAGGGTTGGTGTAGGTTATGTCCACATAGTGATTTTTAACATTCTATAAAACCTTATTATTTTTAAGATTTTGTCTTTGTGGGGTCCAACTAAAGGATGTGTGTGTGTGTGTATCTGTATGTGTATCTCTGTGTGTGTGTGTGTGTGTGTGTGTGTGTGAGAGAGAGAGAGAGAGAGAGAGAGAGAGAGAGTGTGTATCTGTATGTGTATCTCTCTCTGTGTGTGTGTGTCTGATGTGTGTGAGAGTGTGTGTGTGTGTGTGTGTGTATCTGGTGTGTGTGTGTGTATCTGATGTGTGTGTGTATCTGGTGTGTGTGTGTGTATCTGGTGTGTGTATCTGATGTGTGTGTGTGTGTGTGTGTGTGTGTGTGTGTGTGTGTGTGTGTGTGTGTGTGTGTGTGTGTGTTGGGCCCCAGGGGGGTGTGTGGTGAACAGGTAACTGGATCTGCAGAGGGAGGATGGGGGGAACGGAGCTGTGGAGAACAGAGGAACAATCCTGTATATCCGGCACAAAGATCCTGACAGATATCAAACTTCAAGCAGCCCATCGGTGTCCGATTGCTGCAAACGCACTGAAAAACACAACGCAACCTCCTCTCAAACATGATTGGAGGATATCGGGGGATAAATCACGTGCATAAATACAGCACCAAACACAAAACCTGTCAAGAACACGTGTAGGTCACATTGCAGCGAAAGAAAGCAAGAAATTATATTTTGTATAATGAAAATCAAGGCTGTTTTTTGGGGGGGGGAAAGAAATGATTCATTATCTTTAGGGTAATGATAAAATTTAAATATCAATAACTAATTGTAATTCAAATAAAAACAAACAAAAAATAAAGTACTTCTACTTCGTACAATAAAAAAAAAACAAATTGTGTGAAAAATGATCTGAATAAATAAAATGTAAAATAAATAAAAATAAAACTATTTTAAAATTTAAAATAATAGAAATTAAAGTCATACAGTACAATAAAATAAAATCATTTTTTTAAAAATCAAAAATAACACAAATTAAGACTATTGTAAAAGAAAATAATAGTAGTAATAAAACTATTTAAAAATTACATTAAAAATAATAAAAATGAATAAAAACTCCTACTGTAAAATAAAAATGATACAATCAAAATCAAAATAAAAATAAAAATAAAAAAAAGACCTTTTTTGCCCATAGTGTTCAGGATTATTTTCAGCACTGTAATGAGAACGAGTAATGAAAATTTGAAAGTAAATGTTTAATTATCATGAAAATAATGTTACTGATCTTAAAACAGGCTTCATTTTCTTAATGCAAAATGTATTTTTTTTTTTTTTTTTTTTTAATGATTCTTTTGATTTGAGGGTGAAAAATGTCTCTCTTTGTTTGGTTGTTCGATTTCTTTATTCATTTCACCCAACCTATTAATTTCAATTGACCAATAGGTTCAAATTAGTTTTTCTTCTTCAGTATTTGTCATTGTTAAATCAACATACATTTAATTGAGATGCAGAATGAAACAAGTCTTTTTTCCAAGAGATTCATCAAAATGAAGCGAGTTTGATTAAAACCAGATCAAATGACTGCCAATGGGATCAGAAGAAAAATCAGCTTAATTCAAAGGGAAAACAACTCAATTTTTCTGACCCCACTGGCAGGTATTAGTTCTTGTTTTAACTATAAACTCTTTTAATTTTGATAGTCATATTCCATCTCCAGTAAATGTATCTTGATTAATGAATGTTTTGATATTGGAAAACAAGACCTGGTGGTGAGTTTTTACAGTGGCGCTGTGGTTGTGTAATCAGGAGTTGTTGTGTAATTTTCGACGGTTGAAAACATTCCCTTTGAGTTCAGCTTAACGGAACTGGATTTAGACGACACAAAAGATCAGGCGCCGCTTCCGCCGCTCGGCTTAGCGCTTTAGAGAGACGACAGACAGAGCGAGAGAGGAAATGAAGGCTCTTTGTGAGGCAGATCTGGCAGGGATTTCCAGCATGTGCAGTCTTGCCTTTCGGCTGATCAGACCACCAGAACTTCAGCCAGGAAATCTCCCTCCTCAAGATTAAAGGCCCTCCTGCTCTTTCTGCTGCTCTTTCCTCCTGTCCCCCGTCTGCTTCACATGCCTGCTCTCTGCTTCCACAAAGCCACTTTACAGATGCAGTTAAAAACTTATTGATATATGTGACCCTTGACCACGGTTACATTTGTAGCAATAGCCAAAAATACATTGAATGGGTCAATGCTATAAATTTTTCTTTTATGCCAAAAATCATTAGGATATTGAGTAAAGATCATGTTCCATGAATATATTTTGTAAATTTCCTACCGTAAATACATCCAAACTTAATTTTTGTTTAGTAAAATGCATTGCTAAGATCTTCATTTGGACAAATATAAAGGTGATTTTCTCAATGTTTAGTTTTGTTTTGCACCCTCAGATTCCAGATTTTCAAATAGTTGTATCTCGGCCAGATATTGGCCTATCATAACAAACCATACATCAATGGAAAGCTCATTTGTTCAGCTGATGTATAAATCTCAGTTTCAAAAAAATGACCCTTAAGACTGGTTTTGTGGCCCAGGGTCACATATTGAATAAAAATGTTAAGACTTGTGCAGGATCACATTTGTAGGATTGTCTTAGATGATATTTTTATATTTGCTGTTGTCACTTAAGTTTTAGTTAAAGTTTTAGTAATTTTTGCTGTTTTTAAATGTCTCTTTTAAATGTTTTACATTTTAGGTTTTGTTCATATTTTGAGTTGGCTTTTATTTTTGTATATTCTGTTTTCACTTAAATTTTAGTTCACATGCTCTATTTTATTCGTTTTTATGTCTATATAGTTTTTATTAATTTTTATTTATTAGTTTGTTCTTATTTATAGTTTTTGTTTTGAATTTTTAGATTTTTTTTCTCTTTTCAATTTTTTTAGTTTCTATTTTCACTTTCATTTTAGTGAATGCTTCAGTAATTTTGTTGTATTTTTAGTTTTTGTCTATATAGTTTTTAGTAATTTTAATTTATTAGTTTTAATTTTTATTAATAGTTTGTTCATGTTTTGAATTAGATTTTTTAAAAATTTTCTGTTTTCACATTTAGTTCACATTTGAGTAATTTTTCTGTATTTTTATTTTGTCTATATAGTTTTTATTAATTTTTATTTTTAGTGTAACTTATTTATAGTTTTTGTTCAGATTTGGAATTTTATTTTAATATTTTATATTTTCACTTTCATTTTAGTTGACGCTTTAGTAATTGTCATATTTTTATTACTTTTTATGTCTGTATAGTTTTTAGTAATTTATATTTATTATTTTTAATTTTATTTATAGTTAGTGTTTTGAATTAGATTTTATTTTTGTATTTTCTGTTTTCACTTAAATTTTAGTTATAGTCATTTTGTTGTATTTTTGTTAGTTTATGTATGTGTAGTTTTTACTCATTTTATTTAATAATTTTAAGTTTTATTTATAGTTTTTGTTCATGTATTGAATTAAACTTTCACATTTTTTTCCCCACATAAATTTAAACAAAGTTTTAGTAATTTTGTTAGTTTTTTTTTTTTTTTTAATGTCAATAAGTTTTTATTTTTATTTATTAGTTTGCTTATTTAGTGTTAGTTATTTTAGTACTTCAAGAAATGTTACCATTTGTTGGCAGCTATAGCTGAAATAAAATGTTTTTTTTTTTTTTTCATATATTATTTCAGTTAATATTTTTCATGGTTTTAGGTTTAGTTTATTATAATAAATTTATTGATCAAATAAATTGCATGTTTCAGTTTTCCAGTTTATTTACATTTCTTCATTTAGCAGATTTTCTTTTCCAAAGCAATAAGGAAATGAAGCTGCTTTCTGTATTGTATAAAGTGCTATAGAAATAGATGTGACTTGACTTTTTAAAGCACATGATGCTGTTATCATGCTAATTGGTACTAAAACCTACAAACCGAAGCTCTAATAAAGCAATGTATTTCACTAAGAGAGAATGAGCATCCGTGAAACCCAACACCGATCCTCAACACACGCATGCGGTAACAGATGGAGAGCGTCATAAATCCACCCCATCGCCCTAATAATGCCCCCATTGTCTGTGGGGATCCTCCTCTGCTCCTCTGGCCTCCAAACAGCACATTAAAGCCTCTTACAGGTGGATTAGAGGAGCTGTGAAAGAGAACAAACGGCCCTTCATCAGCTCCCAATGCAAAGCTACAGCTGTAATCTGCATCGTCATCCTCTCAGTCAATCTAACGCTGTTATCTGTGCAGCCAAACACATCTGATTCACTGACAGCATTTTGTTGTTTTCGAATTGCATCGTTGCACTTTGTTTTTGCAAACTTGATTTACTTCATTTATGTTCCTGGTCTTATTGTGAGCAATTCATCAGTGCACTTTATTACAAGGGAACAAGTTTGTTCTTTGTGATGTTAAATATTTTTGAGATCGTATAGAGTTCATTTAGTGAAGGTTTTAAGATTTTTTAAATTTTTTGAAAGAAGTCTCTTCTGCTTACTGTGGCTGTATTTGATCAAAACTACAGTAAAAATTGTGAAATATTTTTTTTAATTTAAAACAGCTGTTTTCTATGTGAATATCTGTTAAAATGTAATTTATTTCTGTGATCAAAGCTGTATTTTCAGCATCATTACTCCAGTCTTCAGCGTCACATGATCCTTCAGAAATCATTCTAATATGCTGATTTGCTGCTGAAGACACATTTCTGATTATTATCAATGTTGAAAATTCGGGGTTAAGATTCAGCAAAATTATTACTTTTATTCTTCAAGGATGCATTAAATTGATCAAAAGTGACAAAGACATTTATAATGGTACAAAAGATTTGTGAACTTTCTATTCATCTGTGAATCCTAAAAAATAAAATGTATCACAGTTTCCACAAAAATATTGGGCAGCACAACTGTTTTCAACATTGACAATAATCAGAAATGTGTCTTGACCAGCAAATCAGCATATTAGAATGATTTCTGAAGGATCATGTGACGCTGAAGACTGGAGTAATGATGCTGAAAATACAGCTTTGATCACAGAAATAAATTACATTTTAACAGATACTCGCATACAAAACAGCTGTTTTAAATTCTACAAATATTTCACAATTTTTACTGTATTTTTGATCAAATAAACAGCCACAGTAAGCAGAAGAGACTTCTATATACAGGTGCATCTCAATAAATTAGAATGTCTTGGAAAAGTTCATTTACTTCAGTAATTCAACTCAAATTGTGAAACTCGTGTATTAAATAAATTCAATGCACACAGACTGAAGTAGTTTAAGTCTTTGGTTCTTTTAATTGTGATGATTGTGGCTCACATTTAACAAAAACCCACCAATTCACTATCTCATCAAATTAGAATACTTCATAAGACCAATAAAAAAAATTAAAAAAAACATTTTTAGTGAATTGTTGGCCTTCTGGAAAGTATGTTCATTTACTGTATATGTACTCAATACTTGGTAGGGGCTCTTTTTGCTTTAATTACTGCCTCAATTCGGCGTGGCATGGAGGTGATCAGTTGCTGAGGTGGTATGAAGCCCAGGTTTCTTTGACAGTGGCCTTCAGCTCATCTGCATTTTTTGGTCTCTTGTTTCTCATTTTCCTCTTGATAATACCCCATAGATTCTCTATGGAGTTCAGGTCTGGTGCGTTTGCTGGCCAGTCAAGCACACCAACACCATGGTCATTTAACCAACTTTTGGTGCTTTTGGCAGTGTGGGCACGTGCCAAATCCTGCTGGAAAATGAAATCAGTATCTTTAAAAAGCTGGTCAGCAGAAGGAAGCATGAAGTGCTCCAAAATTTCTTGGTAAACGGGTGCAGTGACTTTGGTTTTCAAAAAACACAATGGACCAACACCAGCAGATGACATTGCACCCCAAATCATTACAGACTGTAGAAACTTAACACTGGACTTCAAGCAACTTGGGCTATGAGCTTCTCCACCCTTCCTCCAGACTCTAGGACCTTGGTTTCCAAATGAAATACAAAACTTGCTCTCATCTGAAAAGAGGACTTTGGACCACTGGGCAACAGTCCAGTTCTTCTTCTCCTTAGCCCAGGTAAGACGCCTCTGACGTTGTCTGTGGTTCAGGAGTGGCTTAACAAGAGGAATACGACAACTGTAGCCAAATTCCTTGACACGTCTGTGTGTGGTGGCTCTTGATGCCTTGACCCCAGCCTCAGTCCATTCCTTGTGAAGTTCACCCAAATTCTTGAATGGATTTTGCTTGACAATCCTCATAAGGCTGCGGTTCTCTCGGTTGGTTGTGCATCTTTTTCTTCCACACTTTTTCCTTCCACTCAACTTTCTGTTAACATGCTTGGATACAGCACTCTGTGAACAGCCAGCTTCTTTGGCAATGAATGTTTGTGGCTTACCCTCCTTGTGAAGGGTGTCAATGATTGTCTTCTGGACAACTGTCAGATCAGCAGTCTTCCCCATGATTGTGTAGCGTAGTGAACCAAACTGAGAGACCATTTTGAAGGCTCAGGAAACCTTTGCAGGTGTTTTGAGTTGATTAGCTGATTGGCATGTCACCATATTCTAATTTGTTGAGAGAGTGAATTGGTGGGTTTTTGTTAAATGTGAGCCAAAATCATCACAATTAAAAGAACCAAAGACTTAAACTACTTCAGTCTGTGTGCATTGAATTTATTTAATACATGAGTTTCACAATTTGAGTTGAATTACTGAAATAAATGAACTTTTCCACAACATTCTAATTCATTGAGATGCACCTGTTTATAGAATTCTATAAATACTGAGTTTTAACGTCGCTGTAGAATTCAGTTCAACTGGATCGTTTTTAAAAGATTCTTCTGTTCATGTGACTCAAACTGAATCACACAGACTCTCCAGCTGAAACTCTGTCTCTCTGTGACTCTCTTTTGTCTGTTCTGTAGTAAAGTGTGTGTGTGTATATATACACTATATTGCCAAAAGTATTGGGTCACCCCCTTCTAATGAACAGGTTTGACTACTTCAGTAATTTCCATGAGTACAAATCTTAATGTTTAAGCATATAATGATATTCTAGGGAATTGTGTGCTTCTAATTTTAAAGCAACAGTTTGGACAGGACCCTTTTCTATTCTAACATGACAATGCCTCTGTGTATAAGGCAAGGTTCAGAAAGAAATGATTGATTTAGTCAGTGTGGAAGAACTTGACTGGTCTGCAGAAAGCCAAGTCCTAATCCAAGCTGAACACCTCTGGTGTGACTTTAAATGCAGATCTTGAGCCAAAAACTCATCACCAAACACCAATGACTTGTACATATGGGTACAGTCATTTTAGACACTTCCAAAACTGTTGCAACAGAGATGGAAATACAATTTTTAAATTCATGAATTATGTTTCCATCTTTGTTGCCACAGTTTTGGAAGTGCCTTTTTCTGTTCTAAAGAAGGGGGTGTCCCGATACGTTTGTCCATATAGTGTATGTACAAGTCATTGGTGTTTGGTAAAGAGTTTTTGGCTCAAGATCTGCATTTAAAGTCACATTTAAAGAGGTGTTCAGCTTGGATTAGGACTTGGCTTTCTGCAGACCAGTCAAGTTCTTCCACACTGACTAAATCAATCATTTATTTTGAACCTTGCCTTATACACAGAGGCATTGTCATGTCAGAATAGAAAAGAGTCCTGTCCAAACTGTTGCTTTAAAATTAGAAGCACACAATTCCCTAGAATATCATTATATGCTTAAACATTAAGATTTGTACTCATGGAAATTACTAAAGTAGTCAAACCTGTTCATTAGAAGGGGGTGACCCAATACTTTTGGCAATATAGTGTGTATATGTATGTGTGTATGTATGTATGTATATATATATATATATATATATATGAGCAGCAGCGTTTGACCTGAAGCAACTCACTGATTCTCCTTGAGAAATGAATCGATCCGTCTGTCTCTGTTAATCTCTCTCTCTCTCTCTCTCTCTCTCTCTCTGTTCGTCCTCTGGCTGGCCTGTCTTTCGTTTGGCTGGTTTTCTCTGCTTCCTTCCTGTGTTAATTGCTCTCCTGTCTCAGCGAGGGACGAGGCTGCCAGCGCGCGACTCATTGGATGAACATTCGTTATGCGCTCAGTAATTGTAAACAGACACACACACACACACAGTGTGTATATCAGTGTCAGTCAGTCATAATATCATTATTTAGTCTCTGTGCACTGCAAAAATCACGTTCTTTATCAGCATTTCTGTCTTGTTTTCCAGTAAAGATGTCTAAACATTCTTAAATCAAGAAGCAAAAAGACTTGAGATATTAAGTCTTGTTTTCTGAGAAATGCATGAAAATCAGGTGAGTTTTTTTTAAAACAAGAACAAATAACTGTCAGTGTGGTCAGAAAAATTATCTTGTTTTCCCTTTGAATTAATTTCTTTTTTAAAGCATAAAGTCACTTCTTTTAATCAAATTATTAGAAAACAAGACTTACTATCTTGTCATTTAGCTTTGCATCTTGATTTACTAGTAAAGGAAAAGAAAAATACTAAGTAAGAGTCATTTTTTGCAGTATGTCGTGTTTGTCTATCAGGTAGGATGTAAATGTTTAGTTGTGTGGAGTTTTATAGTGTTATCACAACGTGAAGGAGAAAATAACTAAAGTTAAAGGAAAAGCTGCAGTATTACTGTCAGACTAGTTAGTAGTGTTGCTATTTTTAGTTGGTTTCTTCTCAGAACGGCTATTGAGTGATCAGATCTGCTGAATTTAACTGAGAAAACAATCAGTTTTGTCTCTGTGTTTGATGACCAGTAAACTCTGTGTGTGTGTGTGTGTTGAATTCTTCTGTTGCTGAGCGATACTTTGTAACAGCCCTCATATGAACAGTGTTTACTGCTGTGTCGTGGGCGGCAGGAAGTCACACACACACACATAAACACACATAAACATACATAAACACACACACACACACACACACACTGGGCTGTTTCTGTTCCTGTTTCTTTTTTTATAGATCTAACAAACCCAAACACTCAAAGCTGCTGATGCTTAAAGGAACAGTTCACCTAGAAATTTGTTTGATGCATTTATTTGGTCATAAAATACAGTAAAAATTGTGAAATATTTTTAGAATTTTTCTATGAGAATATCTGTTAAAGTGTAATTGATTTCTGTGATCAGAACTGAATTTTCAGCATCATTACTCCAGTCTTCAGTGTCACATGATCCTTCAGAAATCATTCTAATATGCTGATTTGCAGCTCAAGAAACATTTCTTATTATTATAAATGTTGAAAACCGTAGTGCTGCACAATATTTTTTTCAGGATTCACAGATGAATAGAAAGTTCAAAAGAACAGCATTTCTTTGAAATAGAAATCTACTGTAACATTATAAATGTCTTTACTGTCACTTTAGATCAATTTATTGTCTTTACTGACCCTAAACGTTTGATCGGTAGTGTAAATCAGTCTTGCACTTTATTTCAATCCTCCTGAAGTCATATAATAGTTTTGCATGAATATCAGACCTAAATTTGTAATTATTGATCTTTACTGAATATCTTCCACTCTGACATCTCGATATGCTGCATTTGCTTAGGATTCACAACAACTAATGTTTGCAAGATGCTTATAAAATCATTTTTAAATCATTTTAAAATTTGAATTGCTTGCTTTTATTGAGATTATTTTTATGATTCTAATTCCTTTTATGCAAAGCACTTTGAATTACCATTGTGTATGAAATGTGCTGTATAAATAAACTTGCATTGCCAAATTACAACAACCCAAGTGCATGTGAGATTTGAGAGTTAAAGATTCTCAGTGAATAATATCTGAAATGTATCAGATTTATGAATTTATCATTTTTAGAGCTTTCAGCCCTTGAATAAATAGCCCTGTTAGTCCCAAAACACTCTTCACTCAAGCAAGTGATCGCAAAAACACTTCCAGCAGCTCAGTTTGAAGTGGATATATAGTTTGTTTGTGTCCTTTGTGACAGTCTGAGTTCCTCAAATGTGTTAAACTATCAGTTCTTGAGACTAGAGCACTAGGTTAGACCTTCCAAACCTGTTACAGATGTCAAACACAGCAGACTGGGACACCAGAGCTGGTCTCTTTCGCGCGGGGAGCCACAAAATTTGTCCCTTTTGCATCGCGGTAACGTTTGGAGCTAAGAAAAGACGCAGCGCTTCCCCTCACGCCATTCATTTGGAGCTCTGATTACAGCCTTCTCTTCCCTCAAACACAAACACAGGCCTGGAAAAACCGGCCAACAGTGGGGAAAACCAGAGCAATTAGAGCAGCGGAAGCCACTAATGAAGAGCCGCTCCAGACGAGATGATTTCCTGCAGGTTCTGCACGTTCCTCGGCCTGAAACACAAAAGACGGGGAAGAAGAAGAGCAGGGAGGATTGTAGATGATAATGATTTTTAATGCTGCTGAAGATACATTACCATTCAAATCAATTTTTGATCAAAAATTGATCAAAAGTGACAGTAAAGACATTTATAATGTTACAAAAGATTTGTTTCAAATAAATGCTGGTTTTTTTTTTAACTTTCTATTCATCTGTGAATCCTGAAAAATAAAATGTATCACGATTTCCACATAAATATTGTGCAGCACAACTGTTTTCAACATTGATAATAATCAGAAATGTTTCTTGAACAGCAAATCAGCATATTAGAATAATTTCTGAAGATCATGTGACACTGAAGACTGGAGTAATGATGCTGAAAATTCAGTTCTGATCACAGAAATAAATTACATTTTAACAGATATTCACATAGAAAGCAGCTATTTCAAATTCTAAAAATGTTTTTACAGCTATTTTAAATAGTAATAATATTTAACTATTTTTACTGTATTTTTGATCAAATAAACAAAGCCTCAGTAAGCAGAAGAGACTTCTTTCAAAAACATTACAAATCTTAATATTTTAACTTTGACCAGTAGTGAAAATTCTATAATCTGATAGCTGTATCTTAAAAATATATATCTGAAAGTGGTCAAGTCTGACTGAACTCTGAGTTTTAGTCAGAGCTTTAAACAAAAATATCCATTTTAAGTAAGTCCTGGTTCTTTGCATCTACAGTGACTCTAAAGACTAAATGCTTGTATGTCATAAAATCAAGAGCTAAGCAAGTGCATGTGTGTGTTCATGTGTTTCTAGTGTGTGTGCATGTGTGTTTCGTTCGTGTGTGTGTGTTGTGCAGCACTAGATGAGTCTGAAGTCCCGTCGGCTCTGATAACATCATTTTCCATCTGCTGCTTTCGTTGGGTTTATTCAGCGGAAGCTGCTGGTTACTAAACAACCGAGCGTCTGGATTTGCCCTCCAGAGTTCCTGATGTCTGATAAGAGACCGAACAACAAGCAAAGCTTCATCTGACCTGCAGCTCTCGTCTGCTTTATAATCATACATTAGCAGAATTTGACTTTCTTAATGATTTTTAAGTGCATAAAAAATATGTTTGAAAACAGGTTCAATTTCAGTGTAAATTTTCCACCACAATACAGACTTTAAATCAGAACAGTTGTTTTCTATGGAGGAATCAAGGGTTTTTTTAGTTGGATATCTGCATTTTTTATGTAATTTACCTGCCAAAGTCCAGAACTGACATTACAGACATATCAATCTGAATTGTTGGCCTTAATTTTGGAAATATTGTTCAGAAATTATTCTGTTCACCCGAAGTGGCTCATGTAAATAAAAAAGCTTTTTCTTCAGAAAATGGTCTTTAGTAGTGAGCTATTGACATAAACTACCATTCAAAAGTTTGAGGTCAATAAGATTTCTAATGTTTCTGAAAGAAGTCTTTTCTGTTCACTAAGGCTGCATTTATTTGATCAAAAGTACAGCAAAAATAGTGATATATTATTACAAATTTAAATAACTATTTTGTACGTGAATATCTGTTAAAATGTAATTTATTTCTGTGATCAAAGCTGTATTTTCAGCATCATTACTCCAGTCTTCAGCGTCACATGATCCTTCAGAAATCATTCTAATATGCTGATTTGCTGCTCAAGAACCATTTCTGATTATTATCAATGTTGAAAATAGTTGTGCTGCCCAATATTTTTGTGGAAACTGTGATACATTTTATTTTTCAGGATTCACAGATGAATAGAAAGTTCAAAAGAACAGCATTTATTTGAAATAGAAATCTTTTGTAACATTATTAATGTCACTTTTGATCAATTTAATGCATCCTTGATGAACAAAAGTATTTCTTTTGGTCATCCCAAACTATATATATCTTCATTCTGAGTTGTATGTGAGGTGTATGTTTGTGCGGTTCATATAGTTCAGTAAACATGTTCTGCTGTTTTGACCTCTGGGCTTCTCCTCTCTCTTTCTTCTGCCTCTTTCTTTATTTTTCTTTTTTCTCCAATCAAGGAGGAATTATCTTCTTTCCGGAAAGCGAGTTGGCCACTAATTTTAGCCGCTCTTGATTGAGGCTGGAGGCTCAGGCTGAGGCCACATCCGCCGACCCAGAGAAGTTAATTCCATCCAGAACACACAACATGTGTTTAGTTCTCCAACACACACACAGAGTCCAGCCACAGTCTGCATGTGTGTGTGTTTGTGTGTGTGTGTGTGTGTGTGTGTGTGTGTGTGTTCAGCTGTATAGGCCATTTTTCAAGGGCCATGGCTTCCGGAAGTATTTTTCCATTTCATTTGCTTTATTCATTTGAATTTCAAAAAATTCTGAGTTACACTTCATAGTAAGGTATAATTTGTTGTTATTTTTTAAAACTTGATACTGTTTTCAAAAAACAACATCAACAACACACACACACGCATTTATATATATACACTACAAACAGAAGTTTTTGAACAGTAAGATTTTTAACGTTTTTTAAAGAACTCTCTTCTGCTCACCAAGCCTGCATTTATTTGATCCAAAGTACAGCAAAAACAGTACAATTTTGAAATATTTTTACTATTTAAAATAACCATTTTCTATTTGATTATATTTTAAAATGTAATTTGTTCCTGTGATTTCAAAGCTGATTTTTTTTTTTAGCAACAATTAAAAAAAAAAAAACTTTTTTTACATTAGGTGTATATAGCATTTATTATTCTAGGTTGATGTTAATTCATATACTATAAATACTATCATATACTATTATATTATATTATATACTATTACACATACTTACTCTCTTTATAAGTACTTTTTACTTTTAGTGTGTACATTATGTACTATTATATAAACTAGGGGTGTCCCCGACTAAGGATTTTCATAATCGAATCGGAATTTTCGAATCTTGCTGATAGTCGAATCATATGTTTGGGGGCGGGGTCAAAATATATTACCAAGAGTCAAGCAGTCAGACATTTGACAGTCATAATTACTGACATTAACACACAGGGAAAATGTGTAACGGATGCCTCGCAGATACAAAAATAATGTTTTATGTTTTGATTAAAAGACAGTTAACATTAAACGTCAGCGAAACCTTAAGAATTCACAATATTTTTTTACAATAGTGCTCTCATTATAACGTTATGTATATGACAGAAGTTATTAATGTTGTGCGTTTCTGTTTTGAGCTGCGCGCACTGAAAATGACCAGTAGGCTAGAATGAAGCATATCATAGCAGGTTTTTAATCAATGGGATTTAACTTATCATTCATCCCATGTAGAATACGCTTCGTTATTTATATAACATAACATTAACATTACGACTTATAGGCTATCTGCACAAAATGCCCAGATTGCATGAATGTGTCTGCACGGCTCTGAATGAACTCCTTTTGTGGACGTGTTCTTCAAGCAACAACGTGCAGTAACACGGCAACTAAACTCTAAAAATTCACAGCGTTTTATCATAATAGTGTTCTCATTATAATGTTATGAATAATCCCAGTCATAGTTATTAATATTCTGCATTGTTTGTGCTGCTCGTGCTACTACAATGAAGTGCTACAATGAAGTGCTTTACTTCAGCCCAACTCAACCGAATGCATTTTATATGAGAAAATTAATACATACACAATATATATAAACCAGCTGAAATGTTTTGAAATCACTTGTACCCTACCTGATGGAAAAAATCCAGTCTTTCACTCTGCCTGAGTCCGTTTGAGTCTTGTTAAAGCTTTAAATCCATGCCTCCAAGATGCTTCTGTCGGTCAGGGATTGTGGAAAGTGAAACTTAAATCTACAGGGGTGGTTGGATTTATTCACGCACGTTAAAGCTTCTTTATTTTCAGGTTCTTATTTACAGCATTATCATAATAGGCTGTATATTAACTTATTGGGAGAAAACCGGTAGTTCTATGTGAAATCAGACATTGAGCACCCCCATATAGCCAAAATGACATGATCATAACACCCCGCGAATATTCGACTGTGAGATTGGGAGTCAAATCAGGCTCCTCCTATCAAAGTATCGAATCGTCGACTATTCAGGGTCACCGCTAATATAAACATTACATTTATTAATGTAGGTGAATGTTAATAAATAAGTGTGGGTATATATATATATATATATGTATATGTGTGTGTGTAAAATACTTTTTTATGCTTATTTTACATTTGTTGTTTATATTATATAATATATTTTTTATTTAGTTATTATGTATATACCATTTATTAATCTAGGTGATTGTTAATTCACAAAATGAAT
The DNA here is from genome assembly GCA_039654775.1 of Spinibarbus caldwelli. Taxonomy (NCBI): domain Eukaryota; kingdom Metazoa; phylum Chordata; class Actinopteri; order Cypriniformes; family Cyprinidae; genus Spinibarbus; species Spinibarbus caldwelli. The sequence goes on along the minus strand of CM077247.1, from coordinate 1,387,753 downwards.
TTAAAAACTGCATTAATGTTTATGCAATTTAACATCATCTTAAATTAATAAATGCTCATTCAGTGTTTGTTTGTTACTTATATGCATGCAACTAATGTTAACCATGTAACCTTATTGTAAAATGTTACCAAACCATGAGCCCCAAACTATCATTACAAATTTTGATTTAAAGCAAAGAATATGAAAACAAAGATACCAGATTTTATACTTAAATACTTTTGTGAGAGAATGAACTGTGAGTGATGTAAATAAATTATACACTCTCAAAATATAAAGATATTGTGGCTGTTTGGTTTGAGCAGCTTTGAGTGATTCTGCAGTGTCTGGTTTGTTCTGTTTGCTCAGAGATTGAGCTCTTGAGCTGAAGCAGTGGATCTGAAGCTGTTTTCCATCTCACTCTGATCCTCATCTGGTTTATTTCATCCGTTTGTTTCTGTATCTCTGCCACCTTTCCGCCCAGAGACTCCGACACGCATCCCAGAATTCCTCTGAGATGGTGTGCAGGTGCGACCGGCGGCGTCTGACACGCTAAACACATCTGTCTCTGTCTGACGGTAAATCTGCCGCACATCTGTGTGTTGTGAGGTTAGCATGCAGGTGTGTGTGTGTGTGTGTGTGTTGTGATGAGGTCACTGCTAGACTGCGCTAATAAACACACTCGTTCCTTCAGTTCCCTTCAGACGGAAACCTTCCTTTAACTTTACAACCTTCTTAAAAACATTTTATAATTAAATAATTATTATATTATTAATTATTAATAATAATTAAATATATAATAATATAAGATAAAACTTTAGGTTGAGAAAGCTTAGCCTGAAAGTTTGTAGAAGTTTGAAACAGTTTGAACGTATAGATAGATAGAAAAGAAAAGAAAAGATAGGATGTTGTTAGTATGTTTCATGATTTAATGTTGATAGCATGTTGCTACCACGACTTAGCATTAACATTATGCTAGCCTAAATTAGCATGTTTTAACACTAACATGTGACTAACATGTTTTAGCACATTTCTAGCATGATTTAGTGTTTTAGCACAACTTATGTTACTAACGGGTTTCTAACATGACTTAACATTGATGGCGTGATTTAGCATGTTGTTAGCATGTTTCTAGCATGATATATCATGCTGCTAGCATGTTTAGAATGTTGTTAGCCTGTTTTAACACTATGCTAGCCTAAAATACCAAGTTTTTAACATGTTTTACCACATGGGTAACATGTTTTAACGTTTCTAGCATGAATTAACATGTTTCTAGTATGTTTATCACATGGCTAGTGTTAATTAACATGCTGATGACATGTTTCTAACATGTTTAGCACATTGCTAGCATGAATAATCATGTTTAGCACATAACTAACATTTTAGCATATTACATGAATTAACATACTAGAATATTTCTAGTATGTTTATCACATGGCTAGCACAAATTAGCATGTTGTTGACGTTTCTAACATGTTTAGCACATTGATAGCTTGAATAATCATGTTGTTAGCACATTGCTAACATGCTTTTGCATGTTTCTACCATGTTTAAGATCTTGTTAACATGAATGCCCTGTTGAAAAAAAACAGCATATGATGTTTTAGCATTTTTTAGCACATAGCTAACATGTTTTAGCATGTTGCTAGCATAGATTAACGTTTCTGGAATGTTTCTAGTATGTTTATCACATGGCTAGCATGAATTAGCATGTTGATGTTTCTAACATGTTTAGCACATTGATAGCTTGAATAGTCATGTTGTTAGCACATTGCTAACATGTTTTTGCATGTTTCTACCATGTTTAAGATCTTGTTAACATGAATGAACATGTCTTTAGCATGTTAGCATATTTCTACCATGATACTAGCATGATTAACATGACTTAACATGTTTCTAGAATGTTTCTTGTATTTTTATCACATGGCTAGATTGAATTAACATGTTGTTAACATGTTTCTTACATGTGTAAAGCATTGATAGCTTAAATAATCTTGTTGTTAGCACATGCCTAACATGTGAACATAAATTACGTTTTAACACATGGCTAACATGTTTTAGCATGTTGGTAACATGAACAATCATGTTGCTAGATAGATTAGAAATATTAGAATGGAAGCTGAAATGAGTACAAAGTCAGTCGTCACTAGCACTAGAGCTCACACTGAGGAAGCCTCTGTGAGTAAGTGTCAGACGCTAGAAGATGAGACTGAGACTCTTTCATTGTGATGTTGACGGTAGCGGTGGGGCTATGAGGTCATTTCCTGTGTTTACAGCTCTGGGTTAAAAATGGCACCTTTGTGTGAAGGTCAGGCTCTCTCTTTCCTGTGTGTACTCTGCGGCCGGTGCGTCTCGCTGTCTCTCTCTGACAGGAAGTCCTCAGCGCTGGGAATCCCTGACTTCCTGTTTTGGAGAACAGACAGACAGAAGCCCTTCACACCTGCAGACAATCAGACTCCATCTGTCTGTCTGACAGGAAGTGTGTGCCTGTCTCTGCATGTGTTCAGAAAACGATCGATAGATAGATAGATAGATAGATAGATAGATAGATAGATAGATAGATAGATAGATAGGGATGGATGGATGGAGGGATGGATGGATAGAGGATAGATAGATTGATGGATGGATGGATGGATAGAGGATAGATAGATGGATAGATAGGTTGATGGATGGATGAATAGATAGAGTATGGATGGCTGGATGGATGGATAGATAGAGGATGGATGGATAGATAGATAGAGGATGGATGGATGGATAGATAGATAGATAGATAGATAGATAGATAGATAGATAGATAGATAGATAGATAGAGGATGGACTAACGGATGGATGGATGGATGGATAGATAGACAGGAAGTTTAATTGTTGCGTGAAACCCTGAGGACACATAGCCAACAGCTGCCACTCAACACCCTGAGTGTGTGTGTGTGTGTGTGCAGAGCTGGGTAGTAACTGATTACATGTAATCTGGATTACGTAATCAGATTCCAAAAATTAAGTTCTTGTAATTAGAGTGTTACATTTTAGAATACTCGTAATCAGACTACAGTTACTTTTTTTAATGATTACATGATTACATATTATTCACACAATAGCAATAATTTATTCATCATTTATTGATTTTCTCTAATTCCTCTTTTTTATCTTTTAAATTTTCCTTTCTAAAATAGTCTACCGCTTATATACACTCAGAAAGTCCAGTTTTGTGAACATTCACACATAAACTAGTCATTAGTCAGGTGGCGACACAGCATTTGACCAATGGATTTACAAAAATCATTTCAGATTTAAGTGTTTCAACATTGCATCAACTACTGATGAACACATTCATTTTTATTTGAATTATCACTCAGTAGGTTGACCATGTATTATTATGTATTATGGAAAGGCTTTTGTCTTTCAAACTCATTAAAATGCACAAATTCTCGTTATTTCTTATTTGCAGACATTCTCAAACTTTTTGTCATCTGATTTTAAAATAAATATTTTAATAAGTATCACATTTGCATGTTCACGGTTCTCTGACATTGGTTAAGGGTCATATGGCGTGCAGGTAAACAAAATATTTCTTATTTTTTAGTAAGTGAATTATTTTGATTGTTATTTTAAAATGATTTATTTTAATTTTACTTTTTTATGATTTAATTACATGTTTGCCTTTCATTAAACTCACAAACCCCCTGCAGTTCCCTTACGAACCCCAGTTTGGGAAACCTTGATGTAATATAATGTTTAATGCACTTCATGTTGGTAATTACAATGAAATGAATATATTTTCTCACACTTTGTATTTTTACATCATTATGGTACAAGATTATCCTGTTTAAATCAATGTGATAAATTAGGTCAAAAGTAATCTAAAAGTAATCTGATTATATTACCTAAAATGTATAATGTAATGGATTATGTTACTGACTACAATTTTTGTCATGTAATTTGAAGTCAGTAACGGATTACAATTTGTAAGTAATCTAACCAGTTCTCTCTGTGTGTGTGTGTTTGTGTGTTTGTGTGCGTGTGTGTGTTTCAGGGGGTTTCTGTATAGCCAGCAGCAATTCTCAGACTTCCTGAAGTACTTGTGTCTCTATTTACACACACACACACACACACACACACACACACTGGACGTGTAGCTGCAGTTGTGGGCTGAATGGAGCTTCCTGCTCTGTGTAAACTGATCTGTGCCTGAAAGAATGTTTGATATACCTGCATGAAAGCACTGAGAAAGAGTGTGTGTGTGTGTGTGCCTGTCAGCATGTTTAATTGATGACGAGCTGTTTATGAGCTGTTGTGTGTCTGTCTGCACTCATTGTGTAGAAATACCTGAAGAACAAAACAGAGAGAGAGGCAGGTCTGATGCTGATGTGTTTTGAGCTGCTGTAGGTCTGATAAACATGCACTGACTCTGTGTGTGTAGTTACACAACAAGACAGGGACGCCGCTACAGATTCTGGGCCCCCGGGACAGCATATTCACTCGGGCCCTCCTGCGTTCGAGCGGGGGGGGAATCCCCCTTGGTAGAAATCCCCCTTGGTAGAAATCATTGTGATCGCGTACCCTGCACGGGCCTCAAATTTAGGCCCTAGCCCGGCCCTGGCCTGAGACGCTCATGCCCTAGCCCGTCCGGTGTCTGACAGCTTATCAGAATTACCAGCCCGAGTCCGACCCGAGCCCGTCTTTTTGCCCCTTCTCCCAAATCAGATTATAATACTGTTTCAGCTATTAAAATAGTTCAGTTTTGTATGTAATGGCAAAGTGATTATAATTCATTTTGTTTTTTTAATTAAGTTAATTTAGAAAAACGTTTGGAGCATTTTTTTTGTCGTTAAATATAAGTTTTTGTTTTTTAAAGTAACGACCAAGCGGCCAGCGGCATACAAGGTGATACCTATGTTTGATCTAAGCTTTAGTCTATGTTTCATCAATTTAGCCTTCTCAAATCATCACGACTTGCCTAAAATAAAATCTATAGATATAAAACAGTTCAAGCACATAACAATGTTTAGACGTTAAACCTAGATAAATGTGCGCTGTATCCAATAGTTTGTGCGGAGAGTGGAAGCTAAAGCGCTCTTTCCAGGACATGGAGACGCCAGTGCGATCATTTGCATTTTTTTCAGTGGATAGTTATGCCGTCATTTTTGCTCATAAAGGTAATAGTAATACATCATTCAGAACTGTAAAGAGGCTACTTTTATTTGTGTGCACTCACAATATCGACAAAACGTTGTGCTTTTATAAAATAAGGAAAACAAACATGATGCGCTTTCTGCCATCTTGTCTTGAACAGGAGCGCTTCACAAAAATGAACCGAAACTCAGCGAATAGCCTACATGCCTCACAGACATGATATATATATATATATATATATATATATATATATATATATATATATCAATCATCTACTTAATGAAATAAAACAAATCGAAAACAAAAACTCTTTCATTATAATCATAATCATAATCCATAAAGATGCATTTCTCTCTAAAGATGAATCAGGATCAGCAACTTCATCCTTGAGAAACGGACTCAGAATCCCTAGTTTATTCGTAAATAATTCTAATATCTCCTTACTATTTCCCCTGGACACATTCATGGTAATTACTTTTGCTGGGGCTTTGCGGCAAGCTTTACCCTATTGCGTGTGTTTGAATGCAGAAGTCTTCAGCTGCGCTGATGGCTCGCTGCTGCAGGACACTATCGAGCCGCTCTTGACGATCATGGCACGGTCTCGTGTTGTTTCCACCAGCGCGACAAATTTTTTTTTTCATCACTAACTGATGGATGTCTAAAATATAAAACTAAGGAGAAGCCTAAACAGGCCCGAGGCCCGGCCCGCGTCTGAAGTATGACGTGAAAATTGGCCTGATCGAAGCCCTAGAAGCGTAAAAAAGTCGGGGCCCGTCAGGCATGGGCTGAAATGCAGGGCTCTAGCGTTCCCTTCGGTAGAAATCACGTTTCCCCCTCGGGGGCCCCCCTCCATTGTCGGTCCCTTACATTCGTCCTAACTCCCCCCCCCCCTTATGGCACCCCTGCAACAAGAGGTGTGTTACTGAGAGAGAAAGAGATTCCCAGAAACAAACCGTTCAAACTGCGCAAAAATATGCAGTTTGTTACAGATGCTGATAAGTATATGATGAAATTCTGATGCTTGTGATGTAAATCAATGAGACCTACATCTCAGTGCAGCAGATACTGACATAAAATTATCTAAATACCAGCGGTCGCTCTATATCTCCAGTAATATGTCTTAGTAAGATGAGATTGAAATGATCCAAACATATAATGCAGTGCAATCCAATGCTGATTGAGAGATGAAGAAATAAAAGCTCCTCAGAAGATGTGAGATGAAGATCATTCCTCCGCTGAGGAACAGTGAAAGTTAAGCTTCTGGAAAGAAACGCTCCTCAAAAGATCCTGATGATCAGATTTGAGACTAAAAAACGATTGATGGAGAATCAAGTAAAACTGAGCTGCTTCAGTCCAGTAAGTGTTCATCTGGAAATATGACTGCAGTTATTCTGACGTTTATTTGAGAAAAATCAGTCAAGATTTGACAGCAAAAAGACACGTGAAGCAGCAGCTGAAGCTGGATGTTTGTACAATTACACTAATGCTTTTATTTAAAGCGACTTACATTGCATTCAGGCTGTGCATGTATTAAAGTTTTCAATTTTGCATGCATTCTCTGGGAATCAAACCCATTACTTTGGCATTTCTATCACCATGTGCTACTGTTTGAATTTATAATGCCATATTCAGTGATTCAGTTCATTATTAACCAGAGTCCCACATTTTTGTGTGCAGCCCTGATTTTGCTGCGTTACACAAGTGAAGCGTGTAGATGTTGTTGTGAACGTGCAGCGTTCCAGTTCTTCCAGCCGTTTCTCCTAACAGACAAAAGCTCCAGCGGGCTTATTGTGTCTCTGTGGGTTTGGTCTTTGCTTACAGTAAGAGGAACATCTGAGCGTGCTGGTTTTGTCTTTCAGCTGAAGGTCACGCAGATGTAAGCGGATCTGTTTCCGGCGTTACGCGAGTATCTGTGGCTGCACTGATAGCAGGAGCCCATCCACACCCCTCACTGCAGCCAATCACACGCTCCTCAGGAACATACGCGATCATTCGGACTCCTCTGAATCACTTCAGACAACCCTTTATCACTATTCGAGACTCTTCAGCTTGTTTACTTGATTTTAAGTGTCTCAATCGAGTGACTGTTCATTTAAATACAGTCACACTCAAAAAATATTTAGGCCTAAATTTAGGATTGATGTATTTGTATTGCATGTCAGGTTTCCATGCATTTGGGTTACACAGTTTTAGCATAAGTTAATAAACTTAAATGCATCATGTTTGTTAGTCATGCATAAATCAAACTGCTCAAATTTATGTAAAAGTGCTTATAAACTCATTTCATTATGTACATTAAAGATAAAGTAGTATATAGTATATATACTTTATCCCTGTGTGCACCAAAACCCATCTTGAGTGTTTGCTGCTAAAAAGCTAATTTTTTAGTTTCATCTGACCATAGAAGCCAGTCCCATTTGAAGTATATACATTTTATCTAATTGAATATTGCTTGTTCCATAGCTGTTTTAACCATGTTCATACTTTTAAACTGAATAAATTTACTTTATTTTACAGTTAACAGATTTATGCTGATTCTAAGCTATTTGAAAAAAAAAATCATTTTGAAAATGTAGTTAGTTAAATAAAATCAAATAACTAATATTATTAGTAATTTTTATATATATATTACAATTCAATTTTATAATATAAAATTTAATGGTGCAACAAAAACATATTTAGTAGTGTGCATGTTGTAACTTCCATTTTATTCAAGTTTACTGATGCATTAAAAATATATCTGGTAGTGTGCCAGTTGTAAATTACGTATAATTCAATTTTAATCATACAACAAAAAAAATTTAGCAGTGTGCAAGTCATAACTTGCATTTCTTTCAAGTTTAATGGTGTAATGGAAAAAAAATTGAGTAGTCCGCAAGTCGTATCTTATGTTTCATTCCAGTTTAATAGTGCAACGAAAAATATTTAATATATAGCTGATTCAAATATTGAAAAATACTATAATAGTTTATAAGTAATAGTAAAATAGCACTGGCGTGTTCAGCATATTATTATATGTATTAAATGTTAAACAATACCTACAAGTGAGTCAATCTGTTATCATATTTTACGTTTTACTTTTTAACTGATGTTTAAACCAGGTTTATAATTTTTAACTGAATAAATGTTATTGTTTTCATAATGAACAGATTTATGCTGACTCTAATTTGAATAAATGCATTTTGAAAACATGTTTATTTTAATAAAATTAAATAATTTAATAAACTATGCCATGATTTTGGAGTGCAGAAATCTGACCTGTTTGATTTATGTATGACTGACAAACATGCATCACATTAAGTTGATTAGATTTTAATGTTAAAACATAATGCATAAGTCAAGTTATATTTATATTTAAAGGAATAAATTACTGTTGCATGCATTCAGACAACATATCCACTTCATAAAACACCTGGTTGAGTGTCTGCTTTTGTGTGTTGTATTTGTATCTGTATGTATGTTGTGTGTGTGTGTGTGAGAGATTTACGGTCTTTCACGGGAAGTGCTGTGGTCGTGCTGAAGCAGCTGTTGTGTAATTGTGTCCTGTCATTCACAGTGATTTGCATCTTTCTCCTGCTGCAGATAAACTTTGAGGTGTGTGTCCAGCATTTCTTCAGTCTTTCTGTATTACACTGATATAAAATCTCATGAAACCCATCTGTTTCCAACTTATAAGTTATATTTTGCATAAAGAAAATTTAATTAAATTTTAAGACCATTATGATATCTTGTATTCTGTATTTTCATGACACATTTAGTATATGCAAATCCTGAAAATACTAATATATTATTTATCATGATAGCATTGCACTGCTGTTCATTTATGCTCATAGATCAAACATAATTGTTATGAAAATGTGCAAAAAAATTTACAAATAAACACATGCTTCACTTTCTTTATGCAAAATATAATTTCTTGTTTTTTCTTTTTGTGGTGAAATATGAGCCAGACGGGTTTGTTCCTGTCAGATCCACCCGTCTTGAGCTGTGAAGTGTTTGTGTGTTTGATTCTTCTAAATAAACGTGTTGAATAGAAGCTCTTTTGCTCTCAGATGAGCTTCTGTCTTGTAATTCTACATAAATTTCTTTATTCAGAAGGTTGAAATGCTCCTTCAGCACAAACACACACAGGGCAATTATTCTGTCAACAAGCCAAGATCTCCAATGTGGAGCGACAGTGTTATAAAAGCACCTTAAACACACACACACACACTCACAGCGGATCCTTCAGGACAGGAAGTGTTTGTGTGCTGCTGAGTGATGAATGAGAGAGAAAGAGAAATAAAACATGTCGACTCCTGCAGTTCTCATACAGCAGACACAAAATCATGCTTAGCTTTAAATCGAATCATGTCAGGATTAGGCTGGGAAATGTCATTGTCTTAGTGTTAGTAATAGAGCAAGTCTGTGTATCAGTGTTGTTATTGTTAACTAAAACTAAAGCTATTAAACATTGTTTGATATTGTTAACTAAAATAAAGTTAAAGTAAAATAAAATAGAAATATTAGATCAACTTAGCCAACTTAAACGAAAATTAGAAATGAAATAACTTAAAAATGTTGATGTTAAAGGATTAAAATTACTCAAACTAAAAGTGAAATTAATATAAATTAAAAGCTTTAATTTATAAGTATATAATATATAAGTTATATATAAAATTGCTAAAAGAACAGCTGAAATAAAAAATAAATTAATGCTAAACTGAAATATAAAAAACTAATCATTTAAAAGAAGCTAATTCAAGTCTATATAGTTTTTGTACATCTTTATTTCAGTTTATATATTATATTATATTATTTCAAGTAATGAAAATGTTTTATGGTTTTAGTTTCAGTAAACTATAATAAATGCATTAGTAGTGTATAGTGTGTAAGTAATACTAAAATAACACTGATGTTTTCAGCACATTATTGTGTGTATTAATGTATGTCTAAACAAAATTGTCTGACAAAAACTTTTTAGGGCACATTCAGGGTCCTCAATTGGAAAAAACTGAATCATATGTAAAAACAATGCAACTGAATCTTGTTTTTCAGTGTTAGTCTATTGTTAATCGGGTTGTTTGTAGTGTTTTCCATCACATGTCCTTCCGTTTGTCTCCAGATGTGATGCACAAACTGTTATGAGGAGCTGCTATGGTTACAGCACACACACACACACACACACACACGTTCAGTCGTCTCCCTGCGCTGTGTTTGGTCTCTTCCTGAGAATATAAGGAAGCAATGTGCTGCGGATCGAACCAATTGCTCTGGAGGGTCACAGCGATGACTTCCTGAAGCTGTTTTCTCTGTCTGTCTGCCCTTTCACCTGCTCTCTGTTGATTGAGTGTCAGACAGACAGACGGTTCAGCTGCTGTTATTGTCTGTTTCTCATCATCTGTTGTGTGTGTAACTCCTCTTCAACTTCCTCTCAGGAGGTTTTACTGCACAAACAAATCAAGCTGCACAATATATACAGATCATATCAGTATCAGACATAATGAGGGTTTTTTAATTTATCATATCAGTCTGGCAGATAATATCAGTTCTATTTACTATCTCCAGTTCAAACATGTATAATTTTTTTAGACAGGATACTATTAAATAGTTTTTCTGCTGTATAGTTTTGATGCAGATTGATTCAAACTCATGACTTCAATCAGCGATTCACTTGCAAAAACCAGTTCAAAACCATTAATTTTCAAATTTCGACATCGCTTGTAATGATTTTAAAAAACATGTATAGTGATGGGTGAAATGGAGCTTTTCGAAACTCTGAATCAGTTAAACCATTGCGTCGTAAAATGATTCACTGTTTCGAAACGCTCCCAATCAGAACGCGAATCATTTGAATCAGATCAGGACTTTGGAGCAGGTTCGCGAATCATTTAATTTAGATCCGATCTTTGGAGAGGGTTCGCGAATCATTTCGCGAATTGAATGATTCTACAATCTAAAATGATGATTCGCGAATCATTATTCAGATCGAGACTACGGATCGCAAAATATTACATTTTTTATGATTTCTTTTTTAGACAATACAAAACATCACACTATTAAGGCAGTATAGTTATAAAGAATAAAGAAAAGAGAAGTTTAGAGACAGATTTTTGTTTATGTATGTGAAATTTAGCTAGCAGGAAACACAAACTAAGTTATATTTTCCTGTATTCTCTTTCGAATAGTCAAACAATCCAAAGAAAGCATCTTAATACAGAAAGAAAAGTCACTTACAAAATGAGATCAGATGAACATTAAATAAATCTAACCAAAATGTCTCTGTGTGGTTCATTGACAAACAAGTGAATGAATCTTCTTCAGAAGAGACAAAAACAGCAACGCACTTCAATACCTGACTTATATTATAATTACGTCCATAAGCTTTCTGTGAAATGTGCAGTAACTCATTAATCTGTTGTTTGAGTTCTTCAAACCTGCATCTTTGTCGGCAGCACAGCTGTTGTCAACACTAATAATAATCAGAAATGTTTCTTGATCAGCAAATCGGCATCTTAGAATGATTTCTGAAGGATCATGTGACACTGAAGACTGGAGTAATGATGCTGAAAATTCAGCTTTGATCACAGAAATAAATTACATTTTAACAGATATTCACATTGAAAACAGCAGATTTACATTGCAATAATATTTCACTATTTTTAAGAGATATGCATTTATATTCCTCATCTGTGTGTCTCTCTCAGGCTCTGATGCGTCCCGGTCGTCTGGACCGCATTATTTTCGTCCCGCTGCCGGACGCGGACACTCGCAGAGAGATCTTCACGCTGCAGTTCAGGAACATGCCCATCCATCCCAGCGTGCACCTGGAGGACCTGGTGACCCGCACAGAGCGCTACTCAGGGGCAGAGGTGAGAGGTCACTGCAGCTGCAGGGGTCAGAGGTCACGCCATCATTTGCTAAAGTGTTTTTGCACTGTTTAGGTGAGAGCGAGAGGCTGTTCCTCTGAAGCCCGTGTGACTCTGAGCCGCTGCACAGACGCTCTATCGTGTGTGTTTGTGTCCGCTCTCACTGTGACTCAGCAGTTGTGTGAGAGTGTGTGTGTGTGTGTGTGTGTGTGAGAGAGAGTGTGAGACAGCAGCACTGTATGAGTTCAGGGTTTGTGTGAAGTGCATTCAGTAAATATCAGCAGACAGATGTGATCGTGTTTCACATGTTAAACCGTAAATAAACAGCTTGTCCTTCACTGACACACTTACACTCATCTGATTAATGGGTGATGACACACACACACACACACACACACACACTCACAGGTGCTGATGTGTGGCTGTTTGTTGTTCTCTTGTTATTATTAAGCACACAGCTGCAGGATAAAGATGATGTATGCATGAGATCCTGATGTTCAGTAGCACACTAACACTATTTATATCTAGTGTGCTTTCTATCTAGACAACACACAGCCAGTGTTCCCTCTAAGCTGCGTGCATGCAGTCTCACACAGCTGTAAAAAAAAAAAAAAAAAAAAAAAAAAATGTAAATAAAAGTTTGTCATAATTACAGCAGAACATACCGGAGAAAATATTATATACAAGAGTTCTTCAGACATTATATTGTATAATGGGGAGCCTTTAGGACTGTCAAAATAATCTGAGATGTTTAGGAGTTTACATATCAGTGAGGATCAGGGTTATTATGGGAAACTAAAACTGAAATCATTAAAAATATTACTTGAGATAAAATAAACACTAACCTAAATAAAATAAAATAAAACAGAAAAAAAATTCAAACTTTCAGCTAGCTGCCAAAGCAATATTTTCTTTTAGTTTAACGATGTATTAAAATATCTAAAACAGAAATAAAAATTAATAAAAGCTATGTTAATAAAAATCATAAAAATGACACACACTCCACCAAAATATTAGAACTTAAAATTAAAATGAAAACAGAAAATATAAAAATTAAAACTGATTTAAAATATTGACAAAAACTTAAATATCACACTTAAATCTGTTAATAAATCTCAATGATACTGAAATAACACTGACAGAAACAAAAAGAGTCTGTATATTAAATTAATAATTATAGTGATTCCAAAAGCTCCAAGAACTGTATTTCCTTTAATAAAAACAAATGTTGAGGGGAAAACATTAAAAAGTAAATACTCTGTTTACACCTTGATTTTGTGGTTTTTAAATGTTTTAAAAAAATAAATAAATAAATAAAATAAACCTAATAAAAATGACAAAAATTGAATAAACAAAAACTTTAGCTTAAATAGCTAGAATTAAAATGAAAAAAGAAAATATAACAATGAAAACTAATTCAAAATACTGATTAAAAACTATAATAGTATCTTAATGATACGGAACACTGATTTTTGGAATGCTTATTTTGCGATTCCAAAAGTTTCAAGAACCTAATTTTCTTTAATAAAAAGAGTTGTTGAGGGCAGAAATATTCTGTTTACACTTTCTCTTTTATTATTATTATTATTTTAGCATTTAGCATTTTATGATATAAAATTCTTTATGAAAGAAATCAAGAAGATGAATAATACTTTCCATAAAATATAAAGTAAAATTTTTTGTGACATTATGACAAAAAAATCTAATTAAAATAATTATTTAAAAGAAAACTGAATAGAATTTGATTTTTAATAATATAATTAAATATGATTTCTTATTTAAGGGCTTCCTGTTATTTTCAGTCAGAAATTTTTATGGTTTAAAAATGAAGGAATTAAGACAGCCATAAATATTAGTATTGTAATGTAAAAATCTAATTATTATTATTATTATTATTATTATTTTATTTATTTTACAGTGAAATATTACAAACGTAATAAGTCCTATTCTGTTTTTAATGTTTTATTTTTGTATTTTATTTATAATTTCTATATAATTTTAGATATTTCTGTATATAATTTTATATTCAGTCATGTCTATCTCTCCTGTATAATGATGACAGCAAGTGCTTCATCTCTTCTGAGTATGTTCTGGGGGAACTAGAATATCAGCACTACTAATAACATAACTGTTTTCCAGCTCGTTCTGACTCCTGATCGTTCTCTCAGTCCATCCTCTCAGCGCACAGGAAGTCTCTGCGCGCTCACTTCCTGCTGTGGTGTGAAACCTCTTCTCTAAATGCGGCTGTGGCTCTGGATAGCGCTGCTGTAAGCAGGCGGTTTTGTTGGTTAAAAATAGTTCTGTAATTATAGGAAATGATTTTTGCTGCGTGTTTCTCCTGAATGCTGTGCTAATTTGTGGTCAGGTGTTTTGCCATCAAACCGCTTCTGTGTGCTCCGAGCTGACAAACGGCAACACACACACACACACACACACACACACACACACACACACACACAAGTGTGTTATGATCAGATCATTCACATTCACTACCGAGACAAAAAAAATGCCAAATACCTTCAATGAGCTCAATAAAAATGTTGACGAGTTAAGAGCAATCTTCAAAATATCCTGATAATATTTAATTCAAAGCCTAAAAGTGTTAAAAATTAAACAGACTTTAGAACAATATTTGCTGTGTTTTGGATTTTTATGTTAGTAGAATATCAGGTCAACTCTATGGACCCTTTAACGTCATAAATTTTGACTGTGCAATTAATCAAGATAAAATGCAATATGGCTTTAGTGTGATTATCAAATTGCAAAGGCTGCATGTTATATAAACAATTTAAGTTTTAATAAGATAATTAAATATAGTTTAATCTTTTAGGGCTCTCTGTGGTTTTCAGTCAAAAATAAAAGATTTATTGATGATATTGATGTTTTAATGCTTGAAAATGAAGAAATCAAGACAGTCCAAAATACTAGTTTTGTAATTTTAGAGTTGTAATGTAAAAATTATTATTATTATTATTATTATTATTATTATTATTATTAATATTATTATTATTATTTTCCTTAAATACTTGTTTTTTAATATTTTACAGTGAAATATTACAGTAGTATTATTTCTTATTTTGTTTCTTATTTTTGTTTTTGTATATATTTTTATTATATAACTTAAACTTTAAAAACTTTAAAAAAATTAGAAATGTATATGTGTGTGTGTATATATATATATATATATATATATATATATATATATATATATATATATGTATATGTGCTGCACAGGACATTAATTTATGAATAATAAATATTATATATTTATTTATAAATTTATATTTAATTATTATTATTATTATTATTGCTATTATTATTTATTTTTATTTATTTTTTTTACAAATTATGCAGTCTTACCAATAAGCACAGCAAACCTGGATTTTATCACAATTTTTTTTTTAATCTCAATTTTTATCAGAAAAATCGTATTTTGTCCCCCCAAAATCATGCAGCCCTAAATTTTCTTTTTTCTTTTTTTTCCTAGTTTTATTTAATGCACATTTACAACACTACACTCTGTGTTATATTACCTTGGCATGACATTTCAGAAAACTAGTTGTTGGAGCAAATGGGAACACAAAAATATATTGATATGTAGTTGTAGTTTCCATTCACAACTATTGAACTTTACCACTATGATGATGACTTGTGCTTCTGAGACATGAGTTCAGTCTGCAGTGAGGTGTGATCAGTTCTGTCTCAGAGTCTGAAGCAGGAATGAGCGGTGAATCACAGCGGTGTGCAGAAGAACATCTCAGCTCAACATGTGAGCGCTGGACACTTCGAGAGCGCACTGAACACCATCAGACCCCGAATCCCTCACACACTCCTGCAGACTTACACTGATTACCAGCGGAAACACAACGGCTCGAGAGTCTGACAGAACCAGCCTTCACTGGAGAACCTCATCTTACTGTACAAATACACAATAAACTCACACTTCTACTGAATACTGTTGCTGACTTGCTTTGTGTGTGTGTGTGTGTGTGTGTGTGTGTGTGGTCATCTGGTCTTAAAGAAGTTAGAGATCTATAAAGGTTTTATTTGATGACAGAGCAGTGTTTTATGGTTTTGTGCTGTAAAACTTTACACACCGGCACCACCTGACCGTCAGTGACCTGCAGCAGCTCTTAACAAACAGGAAGGATTATTGTCATTTATTTGTGACCAAAAATATGATTTGAGATCACAGGAGAACATTTTTAAATTCCACAAATAATGTTTGAAAAGAAAGATTGCTTGCATTTGCTTTAACCCAGAAACTAAAACACCTAAAGAAAAGCATCTAAAGAACCTTGATGTTTCGTAACGTTCTTCAGATTAGCATTAAAAAAAACACATTCTATGTGCAATAAGCCTGGAGTGCTGCACATTGAGATGTAAAACTATTAAAAACAGTTTTCTGTACTTAAAAAGAGGAAATAAAAGAAAATATAAAAATTTGATGAAAAACTTAAAAACCTAAACAAAAATAAGAAATGTTGCGTTTGCAAGTAACTGAAGCAAAATAAATACTAAGTATTACTAAAACTGAAATAAAAAATAAATTAAAACTAATTGTAAAATAAAATAGCAAACCAAAGCTAAAATTAAAATGAAAACTGAAACTATAAAAATAAAAGTTAATTCAAAATATGAATTAATACTATAATGCTCTAGGCTTAATGAATAATGAATAATAATTTGTCATTGCTGTAGAACAACGAGATTACATCAGAGCCTCAGTCAACAGTGCAATTTCATAAAGTGCAAATACATAGGAATATAAATGTAATAAGGTCCAACATGATCAGCAGTAGCACAGTGTGTAAACAGGACAATACGAGATTGGCAGGGAATAAAGTGTATGAGGTAAGAAACAGTAATAACCAGTAATGATGTGTATTATTGTTTGTGCTGCAGCAATGCAAAGTCCAGTTCACATAATGCCATTGTTGAAAAGTGGTACATAATGGATCCAAATTTAAGTGGGTGGAGAGCAGACAGGGGGACAGTGTTTATTCAGCAGTCTAACTGCCTCGGTATAAAGCCTTTTGGCCATTCTGGTGGTCCTGGCACCAGATGTGTGCTGGGTGAAACCGGTCTCTTATGATGTTGTGTGTCCTGCGCAGGCAGCAGGAGGTGTACACAGTAGAAACCTCCGGGAGGACGGTCCCAATGATTTTACCAGCAGTTTTCAGCACCCTCAGAATCATCTGCTGTTCAGCTGCAGTGCAGCTGGAGAACCACACTAGCAGCCCATGGGTCAGCACACTGTGAATTGCACAATTGTAGAAATTTATCATGAGGTTCTGGGGCAATTTGGCTTTTTTCAGCTTCCTCAGGAAAAAGAGATGCTGCTGGGCCTTCCCTACAGCTAAGATGATGTTATTGCCCCAGGACAGATCCTCCGACACAGCAGGAATTTAAAACTGTTCACCCTCTCTACAGCCTCTCTGTTAATGAAGAGAGGTGAATGTCCAGGATGGTTTAATTTACGAAAGTCCACTATAATTTCTTGTCTTTTTAATGTTAAGAGCCAGGTTATGCTTTTTACACCATCCTGCCAGTAATTCAGTCTCCTCCCTGTATGCCATCTCGTTGTTGTTTGTTATGAGGCCGAGCGCAGCTGTGTCTGCAAATTTAACGATGTGATTAGTGGGGAAGGAGGCAGAACAGTCGTGTGTGTATAGTGTGTAGAGTAGTGGACTGAGCACACAACCCTGAGGAGCACCAGGGTTGATGTATATGGTGTTTGAAATGTGCTTGTCCTGTTTTCACACATTGAGAGCGGTTGGTTAAAAAGTCCAGTATCCAGTTACATCATAAATTGTTCAATCCAAGGTTGCTCAGTTTCAGCAGGAGTATGTTTGGCCGGATTGTATTAAAAGCTGAAAAGGCAATGAAAAGCAGTGTTTTTGTGCTCCAGGTGTTCCAGAAGTACGTGAAGCACAATAGCAATGGCATCCTCCGCAGATCTGTTCAAACTGGTACTGGTCAAGAGCAGGTGGTAAAGCCTTTTTTATGTGTTTCATGACCAGCCGCTCGAGGCACTTGGCAGGGATAGGTGTGAGTGCCACAGACCTGTAGTCATTCAGGCATGTGACACTGGCTTGTTTGGGGACAGGAATGATTGTGGCTGCTTTAAAACATGCTGGGACCCATGACTTGGACAGCGACAGGTTGAAGATTGTTGTGAAGACCTCTGCCAGCTCGGCCGCACAGTCCTTTAGCACCCGGCCCAGCACTCCGTCTGGACCAGATGCCTTCCTGGGGTCGAAGTTGCTCAGGCAGAGTCTCACTTCATGAAGGCTCAGGACTGGTGCAGTGTTGTCGTTGGAGGGCAGGTGGGGCAACAAAATGTCCTTGTTCTCCCTATCAAAACGGGCATAAAACAGGTTTAATTCCTCTGCTAGTGTGGAAGCACTACTCACAGAGGCAGATGTTGTTCCCTTGTAGTCCGATATTTCCCTAATTCCCTCCCACACCTGCCGGGACTTTGTTGAGGTGTTAAAGTGTGCTTCAATCCACCTTTTGAAATCCAGTTTAGCAGACTTGATGCTCTTCTGAGAGCGCTCCTGGCTGTGCTGTAAGCTCCCCTGTTCCAGGACCTATAGGCTGCATCTCTGGCTTTAATCAGCAGCCGAACCTCATGTGTCATCCATGGTTTTTGGTTAGGAAAGACATGGATCAGCTTCCAGGATGTAACCCTGTCTACACAGAAATTGATATAATCCATCACTGTGGTGGTGTACTCATCAAGGGCCTGGCGTGTTAGTAATTCCCGGTCTCTGAAAACATCCCAGTTTGTGTGGTGGAAGCAGTCCTGTAGCTCAGGGATAGCATTTTTAGGCCATGTTCTAACTGGCTTCGCGATGGGCCTAGCAGTCTTAATAACAGGTGTATACCGAGGATGAGTGAGATATGATCACTCAAACCCAAATGAGGATATACATGGACTTTGTAAGCATTTGTCACATTGGTAAACACCTGGTCCAGTGTTTTATCTCCTCTGGTAGCACAGTTCACATTACGGTGGAATTTGTGAAATACAGTCTTTAAGTCAGCATGATTAAAATCCCCCGCTGCTATAAAGACACTGTCAGGGTGTGCAGCCAGGCTGTTATTAATGCTGTCGTGTAGCTGTGCTAGAGCCAGTTTAGCATTAGCATCTGAGGGCACAACACCACCACCATGAAAACACTATGCCAGTCGAGAGAGCTCAGAGCTGCTGCCATCTTAATAGCTAATAAAACAACACTGGTACTGCAAAATACCTTAATTTATTAATAATAAATATAAAAGTTGTTATTATTAATAATATGTAATATTATAACAGTCTATCGTATGTTTGTAATAGTCTATAATATATTACAAAATATTTGGGTAACACTTTACAATGTGTCATTTGTTAACATTAGACAATGTATTAACGAACAATAAATGAAAAATACATTTATTACACTTTTTATTCATCTTTGTTAAAGTTAGTTTATAAAAAAATACAGGTGTTCATTGTTCATGTTCTCAGTGCATTAACTAATGTTAACAAACACAACTTGTGATTTTAATAATGCATTAGTAAATGCTGAAATTAACATTAACTATATTAATAAATGCTTGTATTTGTAGTATTGTTCATTCTTAGTTCATGTTAACAAATGTTAACTTATTGTAAAGTGTTACCAATTTTTGTTTTACTTTTTTGCTTTGTAATATATGCTTTGTAATTCTTATGTAACAAACAATATAATGATGTAAAACTAAATGTCAAAATCATTTTCATTGCTGCCTCTCAGGAGTTGAGTTGTGCGTGTGTGTGTGTGTGTGTGTGCGTGTGTGTGTGTGCGTGTCTGCGGCTCGTTTCCATCTGAATGCATGAAATGACTTTGTGCTGAACTTTCCTTTCTCGTGTATCCGGATGCAGCACATCCGCCCCACACACACACACACACACACACACACACTGTGAGGGGGGTTTGCGCTCTTAAGGTCGCACCAGCGCTACTCGTGTTTTTCATTTGATGTTTTCGAGATGTTTTACTGAACACTTTTAATGAGAACTGATTTAGTTATATTTTCATTATCTGAAAGTTTAGTGCAGATCCCCCTAATGACAAAAAATAAATCAACTGTGTTTAAAACCAGACACTAATAGCTACTCAGTAGTTAAGCATTACAAAATAATAATATATTAAACACCTTATTACAACACACACGAGTGTAACTGTTGCAAAAACAAACATTCTGCTTATATTAAGTTCTTTTCAGACAAGCATATAAATACATTTAATTTGTACTAATTAGTCAACATTTGAAGTGGATCAAAAAAGTTAATCAAAGACAAGAACGGGTATTGTTTCTGTTTTGATGAAACTTTGATGAAAGATCCACTTCAGATGTTGACTACTATAGTTTAGCTACAGAAGGCGGTGTGTGGAGAGAGCGCAATAGGCGCGTAAAAGCGCAGAAATAATATTCAAAGCTTCAGATGTTGATTGCGTGCGTGACGTTCAGCAGCAGATGCGCGTTGGTTTCACACGATCCACCTTAAACCCAGAGCTCGACCGCCCCTCCTGAATCTGCCCCATGATCCTCTTTCATTCATCAGTGTGTGTGCGCGCAAAAACAGCGCACGCATCTGATCAGACACACTCACGCAGAGTCTGACGCGGCGCACGGACTGCGCTAAACCTCGCTTCATTCGTGGATTTAACCGGATTCCTTCAGCTTTTCCCCGCGGAGTTTCCTCTGGATGTTACGCTCACAGTCATGCGCTGATTTTTGGCCTAGTTCTTGATGTATGTTTGGCACATGGACTGATGGATTTGACATTATGGGAGTCTGTCTTTAGGTACGTATCAGTCCTCACACACACATCCGTGTTTTTTAATGCGGAATCAGGGAGGATTTGATGGAGATCGCGTGAGGATCTCTGAATCTGGAGCTCTTGGTTTCCACAGGCCGCTGCGCACAAAAACTCACGTTTATTACTCAAAACTTATGTTCATAATCATATTATGCGCTTCAGGCTGTGTGTGCATGAGTGTGTGCGTGTGTTGAGGCTGATTACACACACACACACACACACACACCTCCCCTAGCGGGCTTGTTTCATTCATAATTTTGCTTTTTCTTCTCGTTTTTCTCGCGAACGCGTTGTGCGTTTTTACGCATGAATTATATTTCTCAAAGATGCACGGATAAAAGTAATACAGGGTTAAACAAAGAATAACCAGATGTCTTTTTTTTGCATTAAAACGTAAAATCGCTGATTATTTTATCGATATTAACGCAACAGTAGCGCATCCGATATTAACGCGAAATTTTCTAATCTCTGCTTTTTTCTCTTTTTTCGTTTTGCATGCTTAATTTACGATTTTATTCCGTGTTGCATGCTTCATTTTAGTAGCCCAAACGATTGCATTCAGTTCTCTCCGTTTAAAGTTCTGAGCTAAAGACTAAATCACCGAAGCGTCGTGAAGTTTCGGACTCGTCCCGCATCATAAAGCGCTTTGAGAAGCGTGTGAAGCTCTGTGTTTGATTTGAAGTCTTCCTGCTCTGTGTGGCTCTGCATTTTAATGTTAACCAGCCATACACATGCAAATCAGGACGGGAAGTATTTGTACTTTACTTCAGTTGTGTGCTTATTGAGGTCGGTACAAAGTCTTGTTAATAGTCAACTCTCTCTCTCTCTCCGCTCGGGGGTTAAATGGCTCTGTGAATAGAAGGAAAAGAGCTGGAGACCTTCATTTCACACACACACACACACACACACACACACACACACACACACACACACTTCTGTGGTGTGATTTATGAGCTCTGTCTCTGAAACTACATTTGCACACGTCCAGTCCAGATCTGATTTTCGAGTGTCATATCTGTATGAATCCCGCGGTGATCGCGCATCTCCAAACACCAGGGTATGAATTGTGTGTTCGAGGGGGTTTGACCCTCTAATTAAGGCTTGAACCCCCAAAGGAAGTCAAAAACAAAAGCTTGGGGGCCTGATAGTATGTGTATGTGTTCCGGGGTGTTTGAAAGCTTCAGTAACCACTAGTTAAATAAGTTTTTTTTTTTTTTTTAACCAGTGCCCGCTTCAAAATAAAGGTTTTCGCAAGCGTTTTTGGAACCTGTTAGTGAACAGCTCTCAAAAGAACCTTTGATAAAACGTTTGTTACTGGAATCGATGGTTCCATTAACATTCCATTCTACAAAAGGTTCTATATTAGTTATTTAGATGTTTTACAAACTAAGAAAAAGTGGTTCAGTAACACTTTACTTGAAGCCTTTATGTTTGATGCATCATATTGTATGTTATTAGCATTATGTCTTTTCATAAAAAGTTGTAATCAATCAATCAATCAAAGTCTGAATGCATTATGATGTTTGCAGATTCTTTGTTGCATTTGAAAGTGGTTGTTTGACGTGTTTTAATGCTTTATACGTTCTGTAGGTGTATCGATGAATAGTTGCAAGTATTCCCAATGCATTTTAAGGTGCATTAATTTATGCATTACATGCTTTTACAATGCTAATTAAATTACTTTAAAATGCTATTAATATTACTATAAATATTACATTAAAATACCTGTTATGTAAGTGTTACAGAAGCATTTATTTCTTAAAGAACTAAGAACATTTAAAAATCTAAAGAATCTTTTTCCACTATAAATGACCTTTTGTGGAATGGAAAGATTCTATGGATGTTACAGGTTCTTCATGGAACCATCAATGCCAATAAGGAATGTTTGATTTTAAAAGGTTCTTTGGGGAACCCCAAATGGCTGTGAAAAGAACCTTTTTAAGCGCTTTATGATCCACCTTTATATAATATGGCTTCAAGTAAAGTGTTACCAAACCATTTTTTTTGTTAGTGTAAATAACATTTTAATCTAAAGATCCTTCTGTGGAATGGAAAGGTTTCATTGATGTTAAAGGTTCCTCATAGAACCAACAGATGCCAATAAAGAACCATTCTTGGCTTCCAAAAGAACCTTTCAGTAGTCAGTTCTTAAAATAACCATTTTTTTTTCTAAGTGTGAAGAATATTTCAATAACCTAAAGAACTTTTTTTCCACTATAAACAATCTTTAGTGGTTCAATAGATGTTAAAGTTTCTTCATGGAACCATCAGAAAAAAAAACATTTTTGCTTTCCCAAAGAACCTTTCAGTAAACAGTACTTAAAATAACAATTTTCCCTAAGTGTAAAGAACATTTCAATAACCTAAAGAACCTTTTTTTGGAATTGAAAGTTTCCATTGATGTTCAAGGTTCTTCACAGAACCAGTAGATGCCAGTAGAGAACCTTTATTTTTAAAAGTGTAGAAAAAACATTTTTGGTTTCCAAAAGAACCTTCCAGTGGTTAGGCCTTAAAAGAACCATATATTTTTTTTTTTTTTTTGTCTAAGTGTGAACTTGAGAACATTTTAATAATCTGAAACCTTTATTTATATAGCGCTTTATACAACAAAGATTGTGTCAAAGTTGCTTTTTCCACTATAAAGAACGAATGTTAAAGGTATTTCCTCGAACCAGTAGATGCCAATAAAGAACCTTTAATTTTAAGAGTGAGGCTGTATCATAAAAAATTGGCTTAACCCTTTAACTGTCACCCCCATTTTTGAATATAGACGTGAAAGTGCACTATCCAAACTTAAATTGGTATAATCCATGAACAAATACATTTTGTAATATTATTTTGAAGTACCATTTCCATGGTAAAGTAATGTCCAATTTTAAAATGGTTTTCACTGGACGAAATTAGAGGTTTTAAGCTTTCAATTGATATATAATTTACGATGATTACTAAAATGTGATAGGGAAAAGGGCAAAAAAAAAAAAAAAAGACTTTTTTTGTGACAAAGTTCAGAACTCCTGTTATTATGTAGATTTTTGAGGTGCACTCATGTCATAAATCTATTACTTTTCCTACATAATTTGTAACAAAAAACAGTGGTAAAATATATACAGTCAAACCAAAAATTATTCATGCACCTTCAACATTTTTTACATTATCACAGTTTGTTGGCTATACTTAAAAAGAAATGGAAATCAAATATGACAAGAACTCAAGAGGTAAACTGTGTCAGAACAAATTCATCTTGATGATGTCAGATAACTTTGATAGAAAGGTTTGTAACAAAACATGATCAGGTCAAAGTGTCAAATTAAATTTTTGGTCCCAAATTTTACTGGTAGTCCACTGTATGAAGAATTTTTGGGTATAATATGTCACAGTTTACTTTATTTTGCTATCCTCACTTACATAAATGAACTATAGTGTTCTGCACCCACTAGTAACAAACATAAAAAATTATATCTGGTGTCTGAATAATTTTTGGTTTGACTGTATTTAGGAAACCTTTCCAACAATATATATAGTAGTCAACATTTGAAGTGGATCGAAAAAGTTCTTCAAAGTTTTCCTAAGACAAGAACAGGTATTGTGTTGTTTTTAGAACAACTTTGATGAAAGGTTTTGATCCACTTCAAATGTTGACTACTGTAGTTTGTCATGATTAGATTAGGATTTATTTGTATTATAGTGAAGTAAATTCAAATGCACATTAAGAATGACTGTCTCTCTCTGCTTGTCTCTCAGGCTGTCAGATGAACGTTGCATCTGTATTGTTTGGAGTTGCTGATCGTGTCTCATGGATCGCAATGGTCAGGGCCTCCCATCTGGGGTCATTCTATCCCTGGACCAGATCAAAGCCATCCGCTCTTGCAACGATTACACAGAGGGCCCCGCCGTAGCACGCAAACCGGCCCCGGGGCCGCCTCGAATGTTACCTCGCAATGTGGAAAAGCAGGAGAGGACTCATGAGGTGATTCTGGTGAATGTAAATAACAACTATGAACACCGTCCGCCGGTGCTCAGCAGATCCACAAGCACTGGAAGCTCTGCAAGCAACAGCAGCGGCGGATCGGAGCAAGGCCTGCTAATGCGATCGCCTCCGCATTATCGCAACCGCACCGTAAGGACTCAGCCGAAATCTCTAAATGCATCCTTGCATCCCTTTCTCCCGCCGGATGTTCCGCTCAAACAGTCGCAGATGGAAAAACCAGACTCGCCGCATTTATACATTTGCGAAAGCTGCGGGAAATGCAAGTGTGGCGAATGCACGGCGCCGCATCCACTTCCGGCGCGACTCACGTGCAACGGACAATGCCTTTGTTCGGCCGAAAACATCGTGGAGCATGGGACTTGCATGTGTTTGGTCAAAGGGATTTTCTATCACTGTGCGAACGATGATGATGATGTGGGCGATCCTTGTGCCGATCGGCCGTGTTCGCTATCGCATCCACAGTGCTGCTCGCGATTTCTGTGCATGGGCCTTGTTTCGGCACTTTTTCCATGTCTGCTGTGTTATCTGCCTGCTAAGGGTTGCGTGAAAGCGTGCAATTCGTTTCACGATCGTGTGAAGCGGCCTGGATGCCGATGCAAGAACTCTAACACCGTTTACTGCAAGCTGCAGAACTGGAATCAGACACCTGGATATGCGCCGGGAAAACCGTCTTGAGAAATCGTCTGTATTTTGTTAGCTGAGCGAATTTTGCTGCTGCAGGATGTGGAAATTGCGAACAGGGTGGGGCTAGGGGAGGAGTTATGTTAAAGAGCACCTGATAAGCTCCACCTCTCATGCAATGCAGAATAACCACTTTCTTTTCTGAACCAGTATGTTTTTTCGCAAACACGTTTTGCGTTTTGACAGACAATGCCTGTGTTCAGCTAAGAACATCCTATCTGCTTGCTAAGGGCTGCGTGAAAGCGTGCAACTTGTGTCACGATCGCATGAAGCGGCTTGGATATCGCTGCAAGAACTCAAACAGCGTTTTCTGCAAGCTGCAGAACTGGAATCAGACGCCCGGGGAAAAAAAAAAAAAAAAAAAAAAAAACGTCCTGAGAAATCACCCTTACACTCTTAAAAATAATGGTTCTTTATTGGCGTCAGTGGTTCCACAAAGAGCCTTTACCATCCATGGAACCTTTTCATTCCACAAAAGATTGTTTACAGTGGAAAAAGGTTCTTTAGATTATTAAAATGTTGTTCACACTAAGAAAAAATGGTTCTTTTAAGAACTGTTCACTGAAAGGTTCTTTGGGGAACCAAGTCAAGTCACCTTTATATATATAGTGCTTTTAACAATACAGATTGTGTCAAAGCAGCTTTACAGGAAAAATAGTATGTAATAATGCAAAAAGACAACAGTAAACACTCAATTGTCAGTTAAAGTCAGATTCATCAGTGATTCAGTGATGTCATTGTTCAGCTCAGTTCAGTTCAAATAGTATCTGTGCATTCAAGTTGACGATATCACTAGAAATTATTACCAAAACTGGTTCTTCTATGGCATCGCTGTGAAAACCCCCTTTTGGAACCTTTATTTTTAAGAGTTCATTTCATTAGCTGAAAAAAAGCTGCTGCAGGATGTGGAAATTGCAAATAGGGCGTCGCACAGGGGGAGGAGTTATGTTAATGAGCGCTTAATGATAAGCCCTGCCCCTCACATTTCTTTTATGAACCAGTGTTTGCCTTACCTAACTGTGTACAGCTACTATCTAACCTGCGATGGTGCTTTGGAAACGCCTCTTACCAAACCTGTGAAGGACTTCGTGATATGTAGCTGTTATCGGATCTACAGGCGCAGTCGTTCTGAAACTGTTCTTTCTCATGTAAAGATGTATGTTCAAATGCTCAAGAGGAATTTACGGCTATTTTTAAAAGGAAATGTTAAAACTGTTAAATCTTTTTTTCGTTGTTGATGTTGTAAAAAATATTTATTATGTGAAGCTCTATTATTTTATGATATTTATTGCAAAGGACAGATTTACTCATGTCTGAATATAACAAAATATCAACACTTACTGCAACATGAAAGAATGGAGAAACAGATGGAAACATGTTAACTTTAATGCAAAAATATACAAATTAATGCAAAACGCTCTTGTTTGGTGTCTCATTTCTTGTGGAGGAAACAGCTGAAAGTTGGAAAGCCTGAGTTAGTTGAACTAAACTTGCGTTAATTGTTAAATCAGTGTTGCAAATGTTGGAAATGAAGATGTGTGTGTTTCTGCAAGACAAAATCAGATGTGCAACCCACACTGCAGCTCAGATGTGTGTGTGTGTTTGAGGCAGGGCTGTGTGTGTGTGTGTGTGTGTGTCCACCTGGCCACCTGTGTGAGGCTCATAAAGTGTCTCTTTGTCTTCTTTTATTGCGTGTTTCCTGCTGTCAGGCGTTTGTGAGCTGCTGATTTTCACCCCCATTGCCTCAGATCTGCCCTTCTCCTCCTGTGTTGCTCTGAGCAGTTGTTTTTGCCCTGTTTTTAGCTTAAAATTGAATCTATGTCTGGACTAAAAGATTAAAATACTTGCAAAAAGAACACATGATTATCTGAATGCATAGATTTTAAATCAGATATTGTTTTTAAAGTATTGTGGATCTCAGGTTGGTTCACAGTCAATAAAGAAAGTGAAGCCTGTCTTAGAGTCATTAAGATTTTTGCTTTGGGATTTTTATTTATTTTTTATTTTTTTTGACAATTAAACACATTTTCTCCCCAAATTCTCTTTACTGTAAAGCAAAAAGATATCTAAATGATTAAGCGTTTACAAATAATATAATTTATTGTTCTGAATTTAATATAGGCTGTGTTTAATATGGAAGCCTGTTTTCGCAACAGTTGAGAAAAAAATATGATTCTGTAAGTCATAATAATGAGAAACTTTCTCATAATTATGACTTAGTATGTCGTAATAATGAGAAAATTTCTTGTAATAATGACTTAGTTTCTCGTAATAATAACTTAGTTTCTCGTAATAATGACTTAATCCACGCATGCGCAACGTAAGAGTGATGGCACGCTAGCGACATCTGTTGGTCAAAGCCATGCAGGAACACCGCAAACATTTCTTTGTTCTGTAATCTAAAGTGTATATAATCTATCATTAAATAACGATTTCAGATAATTTTTTTGCATGTAGTCTTGTTAATTTGTAGCACTTATACCAAGTTACTCTGCCAGATAGTTATGGCTTCAAACATTCAAGGCTAATCTTTCAGTTAAGAAATCCAGGCATTTTATGAAGAATTTATGATTACACATATAAACTTAATTTATAGATGTTTATTTCGACGAGCTGTCCCTCATGCATTACATGCATACAATGTTCATCCAGTAAGCCATCTCATTTCAAAAGCACAAAGCATCATTGTTCGTTACCATGGCAACCGCTTGGTCTTCAGTGTCCCGCTTCTTGCAGAACAAACCCTTAACGTGAAAAATGCTTAACGTGGCTTGAAGTACAAAGAAAGATTGAACCAAATTCAGTACACAACTTAATGATCATGCATACTGTATATACAGGCATTCAGGTGGACCCAAAATATGAATGCAACGCAAAACACCAACGCTTATGCATTTTCTATAACGGTTTTCTATAGGAAAACGCTTAACGTGCAACTTTGGGTGTTGTGTTCAAATTCTAGGCTCTTATGCTTGCCTGTATGCATGATCAATAATATTCTATCCTGAATTGGTCATTGTACTTTAAGCCACATTAAGCATTTTTCATGTTCACATGTCCTGCAAGAAGCGGTGTGGGACACTGAAGACCAAGTGGTTGCCGTGGTAACGAACAACTACACTTTGTGCAAGTGAGATGAGATTGGGTTACTGTATAAACATTGTGCATGTGATGCATGAAAGTGAGAGCTAATAAAACTAACAAATCATCGAAATGAACATCTATTCATTAAGTTTATGTGTAAAGGCTTTTATTTCTTCATAAAATGCGTGTGATTTTTGTTGGAATATTCCTCTATATCTGTTTGAAGCCATGAACTATTGTCTGGCAGAGTAACTTGTTGGTAATTGCTGCAAATGAACAAGACTACATGCAGATAATCCATGTGAAATCATTATATAATGATAGATTATACACTTTAGATTACAGAACAAAGCAATGTTTGCGGTGTTCCTGCATGGCTTTGACCAGCAGATGTCGCTAACGTGCCGCCACTCTCGTGTTGCGCATGCGTGGATTTATTTATTTTTCTTTGTGGATTAAGTCATTATTACAAGAAAGTTTCTCATTATTTCGAGAAAGTTTCTCATTATTACGAGAACGTTTCTCATTATTTCGAGAAAGTTTCTCATTATTACGAGAAAGTTTCTCATTTCGAGAAAAGAAGTCATTATTTCGAGGGAAGTCATTATTTCGAGAAAGTTTCTCATTATTATGAGAAAGTTTCTCATTTCGAGAAAAGAAGTCATTATTTCGAGAAAGTTTCTCATTATTACGAGAAAGTTTCTCATTACAAGAAAGTTTCTCATTATTACGAGAAAGTTTCTCATTATTACGAGAAAAGAAGTCATTATTACGAGAAAGTTTCTCATTATTACGAGAAAAGAAGTCATTATTTCGAGAAAGTTTCTCATTATTACGAGAAAGTTTCTCATTATTACGAGAAAAAAAGTCATTATTTCGAGAAAGTTTCTCATTATTACGAGAAAAGAAGTCATTATTTTGAGAAAGTTTCTCATTATTACGAGAAAGTTTCTCATTATTACGAGAAACTAAGTCATTATTACGAGAAAGTTTCTCATTATTTCGAGAAAAGAAGCCATTATTTCGAGAAAGTTTCTCATTATTACGAGAAAAGAAGTCATTATTTCAAGAAATTTTCTCATTATTATGAGGAAACAAGTCATTATTTCGAGAAATTTTCTCGATATTATGAGTTGTTAAGTCATTATTATGAGAAAGTTTCTCATTATTTCGACAGTTTCTCATTATTATGAGAAAATAAGTAATTATTTTGAGAAAGTTTCTCATTATTACGAGAAAGTTTCTCATTATTTCGAGTGAAGTCATTATTTCGAGAAAGTTTCTCATTATTTCGAGAAAGTTTCTCATTATTTCGAGAAAGTTTCTCATTATTACGAGAAAAGAAGTCATTATTTCAAGAAAGTTTCTCATTATTATGAGAAAGTTTCTGATTATTACGAGAAACTAAGCCATTATTACGAGAAAGTTTCTCATTATTTCGAGAAAAGAAGTCATTTCTAGAAATTTTCTCATTACGAGAAAGTTTCTCATTATTATTATGAGAAACTGTCATTATTACGAGAACGTTTCTCATTATTACAAGAAAGTTTCTCATTATTACGAGAAAAAAAGTCATTATTTCGAGAAATTTTCTCATTATTTCGAGAAAGTTTCTCATTATTTCGAGAAAGTTTCTCATTATTACGAGAAAGTTTGTCATTATTACGAGAAACTAAGCCATTATTGCGAGAAAGTTTCTCATTATTTCAAGAAAAGAAGTCATTTCTGGAAATTTTCTCATTATTATGAGAAACTGTCATTATTACGAGAACATTTCTCATTATTACGAGAAAGTTTCTCATTATTACGAGAAAAGAAGTGTTTATTTCGAGAAATTTTCTTATTATTATGAGAAAATAAGTCATTATTTCAAGAAAATTTCTCGTTATTACGAGATGTTAAGTCATTATTATGAGAAATTTTCTCATTATTTCGACAGTTTCTCATTATTATAAGAAAAGTCATTATTTCGAGAAGGTTTCTCATTATTACGAGAAAATAAGTCATTATTTTAAGAAAGTTTCTCATTATTACGAGAAACTAAGCCATTATTATGAGAAAGTTTCTCATTATTTCGAGAAAAGAAGTCATTTCTAGAAATTTTCTCATTATTACGAGAAAGTTTCTCATTATTATGAGAAACTGTCATTATAACGAGAACGTTTGTCATTATTACAAGAAAAGAAGTCATTATTTCGAGAAATTTTCTTATTATTATGAGAAAAGAAGTGATTATTTCAAGAAAGTTTCTCATTATTACGAGAAAGTTTCTCATTATTACGAGAAACTAAGCCATTATTGCGAGAAAGTTTCTCATTATTTCAAGAAAAGAAGTCATTTCTGGAAATTTTCTCATTATTATGAGAAACTGTCATTATTACGAGAACGTTTCTCATTATTACGAGAAAGTTTCTCATTATTACGAGAAAAGAAGTCATTATTTCGAGAAATTTTCTTATTATTATGAGAAAATAAGTCATTATTTCAAGAAAATTTCTCGTTATTACGAGATAAGTCATTATTATGAGAAATTTTCTCATTATTTCGACAGTTTCTCATTATCATGAGAAAAGTCATTATTTCGAGAAAGTTTCTCATTATTTCGACAGTTTCTCATTATTATGAGAAAAGTCATTATTATGAGAAAGTTTCTCATTATTTCAAGAAACTTTCTCGTTATGTATAAGATTTTTTTCTATTGAATATTATATTAACTCATAATTATGAAAAAGTTTCTCATTATTTTGAGATACTAATGCATAATTATGAGAAAGTATCTCATTATTATGACTTACAGAATAAATATTTTTTCTCAAAGTGGCGGAAACGGACTTCCATAGTTTAATGAAGAAAAACATTTAAAATGATTTTTTATACTATTAGTGACAATGTATGTGCTTGAAATCATGAAAATACAATTACATTGGATACAAAATCTTAAATGTCCAAAAAAATGCAAAGTATATTGTGAATTCATATATTTTAAGGTTCTAAATTAAATATTAATTTTAAAGTATTGTGAATCTCATTTCAGGTGACATTTAACCCCAAATTTGTGCTTTTTGACCATTTTCTCAGCAATTAAACACATTTTCAGCCAATTTCTCTTTACTGTAATGCAATAAAAACATATTTAAATGGAAAAGCATTTATAAATCATGGTGTCTCTTGTTCTGAATTTGATATATGCTGTTTTTAATTGAGATTAAATATATTTATACCATAAATGATTGTTTAATTATGATAAAAACATTTTGTATAAAAACATTTTCCATGTTGCAATGGGAAAAACAATTCTAAAAAGTCCTAAAATAAGATTCATTTTCTTGCTAAATATATTTGGTTTTGGGGTGAAATCTGACAAAGACATGTTCTTTGTGAGATAAACCACAAATTGATTTTTTTTAATTTGTTGGAAATGTGTAATCACTAAACTGTTCAGGAAATGTGAGTGTGTGGAATTTATGTGTGTGTTAACAAGGAAGTTTAAGCAGCTCAATAGACAACAGGCAATAAGAGCGAAACAGTCTTCCAAATGGAGACGTTAAGTGTGTGTGTGTGTGTGTGTGTCTTTGCTCTCTGCAGGAATGCACCTTTTGTTGTTGTGAATTGCTTTGTGGATTAGTCGCCTGTCTGTTTCCAGGACCTTCAGAGAAGTGTGAGGGTCCATTTGGCTCTGATCGCCTCACAGGACACCATAAAACACACATACACACACACATACACACGCACGCACGCACGCACGCGCACACACACACACACACACACACACTCTCACACACACACACGCAGGGCTTTTGTTCAAGGAAATGTAAAGCTGTTCTTCATTGATTATAAAAGGATGAATCAGATGATTTTGTTCTCATAGTGTTTGCTCATGAACTCTCATTTACCATTTTTACATCCACTTTTTTTCTGATTGAGGTTGAAATTACATTCGTCACAGATGATAATCATCTTAATCTGAACAAGCTTTTGTGGTTTGGTAAGCTTCATTTGCATTCATGATTGTTTATTATTCAAAAGCAGACACACTCTTACACTAAAAAAAATTATTTAAGTTGTAAACGAAGATTACTGAAAAGCATTTCACAAATAAATAAATAAAAATTAAATAAATAAATAAAACACTTTAATTTTTCAATTTCAAAATTTCATGTTTAATTAAATGCGTTAGCTATTAGTTTGTAATTATTTGTGAAATTCACTCATTTCTGAGTGATTTTTTACACCAAATGTTTGCACAATAAGATTAAAATATGTAGGAAAGAAAACCTGGGTTACAAACACAATTATCTGAATTCATAGATTTTGAAGGTTTAAATCAAATATTTATTTTAAAGCATTGTGAATCACTGGTCAGATCACATTTAACCCTAAAATCAAAAAGAAGAAATAATAAATTATATTTTGCATAGAGAAAATGAAGCTCGTTTTTAGCAACATTAAGCTTTTTGCTTTGTGATACTTTTTTTATTTTTTTTTTTTTTTTTACAATTTTTGATAAAAAAAACAAAAAAACATTTTTAGTCCAAATTCTCTTTACTGTAAAGCATTTATTACTCGCCGTTTCTTTGTAATTATTTGCAAAATTTTCTTGTAAAAATTGTAATTATTTGTAAAAATTGTTTGTTTTTTGCACTAATTTTTTTCAGTGCATTTAAAGCCATTTAACAACCAAGAATAATCTATTTCAGTCTTTGTAGAAACTAGTTTTGCTTGACTTTTTCTTTCTTCCACTGCAGTTTCAAAGACTTTATTGGTTTGATATACGAGGCGTTTGAACTGCCAGCATTAATAAATAATAATAATAATATCTCAGTGCTGTGGTGGTTTTCTCAGGCTGTTTACAGTCAGATCCTCTTTCAGCGTCTCACACACACACACACACACAAGATGGTCTTACACGTATCAACACGCATGGAAATCACTGTGAGTCATAAAGGAAACACACATCTGAAACCTCACAGGAAAGCCAAACCACTGTTCCTAAAAAAAAAAATACTTTTCACTGTTTCCTCTGAGCTTAAAAATAGGCCCCGACCCTCCCACAGGAGAGTGTGTGTGTGTGTGTGTGTGTGTATCTGTTGTGTGTTGTTTGTGTGTGTGTGTTTAAATAACATGCTTTCAGCAGTAAGTGTGACTCTTCAGCTTGAGATGAACATTAATATGTGATGATGCTCATGTCTCTGGGTTTGATGTGCATTTTCTCTGGCAGACGTTTCTCTTGAGCTGCTCTTTGTCTCTGTTCCTGGGCTCTTTGTGCTGTTTGTGTATTGGGATGAGAGCGTGTGATCTGTGTTTTTCATCATGTCACGCTGATGGAGTGCTGATTGATTTCTCGTCAGAGCAGGAAATGTTTCATGGGATTAAACTCTTTGACTGAGGTCGTCCTGATAGCAGCAAGAGCCGGCGGGGCAGATCTGTGTGTGTGTGTGTGCGCGCCTGTTTTTATATCCCGGTGGGGACTTAAACCTGAATACACACAGACTCATGGGGACTCGTGTCACGGTGGGGACCTAAATTGAGGTCTCCACGGGTAAACAAGCTAATAAATCACACAGAATGAAGTTTTTTGAAAATCTAAAAATGCAGAAAGTCTCCTGTGAGGGCTAAGTTTAGGTGTAGGGTTGGTGTAGGGCAATAGAATATATGGTCTGTACAGTAGAAAAACCATTACGCCTATGAATGTCCCCACAAGGATAGCGAAACAAGTGTGTGTGTGTTTATGTGTGTGTTAATGGCTCCCCAGAGACTCCAATCTCTCATGATGAAGCAGGATAGAGAGCAAACACACACACACACACACACACACACACACACACACACTTGTTTCGCTATCCTTGTGGGGACATTCATAGGTGTAATGGTTTTTCTACTGTACAGACCATATATTCTATTGCCCTACACCAACCCTACACCTAAACTTAGCCCTCACAGGAGACTTTCTGCATTTTTATATTTTCAAAAAACTTCATTCTGTGTGATTTATAAACTTCTTTACCCGTGGGGACCTCAATTTAGGTCCCCACCGTGACACGAGTCCCCATGAGTCTGTGTGTATTCAGGTTTAAGTCCCCACCGGGATATAAAAACAGGTACACACACACACACACACACACACACATACCACACACATGAACACGCATACACTCAGTGTGTGTGTGTGTGTGTGTACTGGTATATATGGTTTATGAGGACACAAATGTGTATAATGACATGGGTACTACAGTGTAAACGAGGACACTTCCTGTGTCCCTGTAAAACAAAAGGCTTAAAAACATACTAAACGGTGTTTTATGAAATTCAAAAATTGCCAGTAGTTTCCTGTAAGGGGTAGGTTTAGGTGTAGGGTTGGTGTAGGGTGATAGAAAATACAGTTTGTACAGTATAAAAACCATTACGCCTATGGAGAGTCCCTGTAAACCACAAATTGAAGTGTGTGTGTGTGTGTGTGTGTGTGTGTGTGTTTGAGTCTGTGTGTGTGTGTGAGAGGTGTGTGAGAGCTCTGGTCTCTGAGCCTAGTCTTCTCTGCTGTTGATTTAGCTCTTGCTCAGCGATGGAGAGAGTTTGAGGAACGTGTAAAAGAGTTACAGGCTGTCGACTCACACTCCTCCTTTTCATCTTCTGCTCTCTTTCTTCTGCACGTCTTTGAACTGAAGGCCCTTTATGTAGGAATAAATGCCCTCAGAAACAAGTGGAGATGATAAACATGTGCAACCAGACCCCCGAAACACACACACACACACACACACACTTGTTTCGCTATCCTTATATATCCTTATATATATATAAAGCAAACCACACACAGAAGCTGAGCTAGAAACACCATTGTAGTAAATTATTTAATATGCTGTAAATGCTTCTGTTTTTGTTTTTAAATTGTGCTCTGTTTTAAATTATTTATTTTTATATAAAATGTTTCAATTCTTAAAAATAATACAAATATTTTACAGTTTTCTTTTTTTTACGTTTTATATAACATTATATAATAATTACACACACACACACACACACACACACACACACACACACATATAGTAAGTAATAATTATTATTTTTTATTTTTATAAAAATATTTTATTATTAAATTATATGTAAATATATACAAGTTTATATAAAATTATATAACATTTTTAATATTACTTATTAATTTTAGGAATTATTTTTTATGTATTATGTTAGATTATTGCAGATAATTAAAGTTTTCAATTCAAACAGTGCATATGATTTTATTGGTTTTATTGTATTCATAATAAACCAGATATAATATATGTAATACAATTAGCACATTTAACACATTTTCATTATTTGACATTAAACAGCTTAATTCTGCTTGACTGAATGAGTGAAACATACATGAATGTTTTGACTTTTTTACTCGTTGAGCTTTGATGATATTTGAAGTTTTCTGTTCAAACAGTGCATATGGTTTTTATTACTCTCATCTGGACTTAATTTATTAATAGGTTTTACATTAAAAAGTCTTTCTTGCACAAAGTTTCTCCATCATCTACTGATGAATCAATGATGTTATAATGTATGTCCTCACAGAGCTCAGAGGATGTTTGTAACAATCAAAACTGCACATGCCAGAATTATTCATATTTCAGGTGTTGTGTTTGAGTGTCTAATATGTGCGTATACACTTGTTCCTCACAGATACAGCTGAGATCTTGAAGAACTGTCACTTTAAGAGCTGAACACATTTATAATGGATCTAATGTGTCTAAAGACTATTTTTCATATTTGCTAAAATCCAGTTGATTGTTAATCAGGCCAATGGTCAGATCTGTATTTCAGCTCATAATAAATGTTGTGATAAATGTTTTTATACTGATGAAACTTTTCAAGATTTTCTGGAAGTCAGAAATGATTAATATGATCTTCACAGACACTAATAATTTTAGGCTTTTCATCCTGTAGTCTCTCTGTTCAAGTTAACTCACATTCTGTCTCTCTGTGTGTGTGTGAGAGAGAGAGAGAGGGCGAGTCACACTGAGTTTGTGAAGTGGACTGGAACAGCAGGCAGGAAGGAAGCAGCAGAACTTATTGCGTGACTGACGGGACTTCAGCTGCTAAATGACTGAGAGACGTTCTGCTCCACTCAAACACACACGCACACAAGCACACACATTTATGCAAACACGCACATACGTATTTACCAGCTTAACTGAACACAGCTACACAGAAAACACTTTAGTCAGTGATTCTATCAATGTGTTTAATTATCATTTGTAAGCTGAACTCTTAGAAGGTTTATATTTTATCATACTGTATATTGTAAAGTAACATCAAACTCATTTATGTTAATAGATCAAGCAGAAACCAGGTTATGAACATGATGTGGTTTAATTCAGTGATATCCTCAGATTGAGTTTTTCAGAAATCTGGATCACACATTCATTTCATTTCTTCAGAGTATTGCTCAAATGCTTGTCTTGTTTAAATGTTTTCCTACTTCAGCCCATAGTATCACGTGATTGGTTGTTTTCTCTTCCTGTCCGAGTGGTTCTGGAGCAAAATAAACACAACATTATGAAGGTCATAATGAATAATGTGTGAGATCGCCTTAAAAAAATCTTCAGCGTTTTTGTGTCATTTTCCCATATAGACATCTAAAACTTCTTAAATCAAGATACATTTACTGGAGAAACTAAATGACTTTAGATATTAAGATAAGTCTTGTTTTCTGAAATATAGCCTACATTTCTGAAAAAGAGATTTAATTCAAAGGGACTATGAACTCAATTATATTTGGAAAAACACAATTTTATTTTTCAGAAAATGACATTGATGTAAAAAGGTCCTTTAAAAATGTCCTGGCAAACAACACAAAAATACTAAGAACATCATTTTTTGTTGTTGTGTGCATTAACATGAAAATTGGAGAAGGATATTATTAGAGGATTAAAAGCACAAATATGAGGCTCATATCACTGTTAAAGTACTTTTATTAATGCATCTGATGCTGATGTTCTCCAGCATGAGCTGAGATGATCTGAAGATCTGAATTGAGTTTCACATGATGAATGAATGAATGAATGAATGAGGCATTTATATTCAGGCATTTATATACATGGTCAATGACACGCATTTACTTACATGTGATTAGTTACTAGAAAAGCAGTGCAAAAAAAGTTTTTTAAATATAAGCATGTATATCAAAAACAGGTGCACAAAAATCTGAATAATGGATATCTTCTGAAAAAAAAAATAAAAGAGTGAGAGAAATATACATAACTGTTTTTTAAATAATAATTTTCAGGTTTACATTGAATACCAATAATCATGTAAAGAATGCATATTAAGAAA
Source organism: Spinibarbus caldwelli (assembly GCA_039654775.1). Classification (NCBI taxonomy): domain Eukaryota; kingdom Metazoa; phylum Chordata; class Actinopteri; order Cypriniformes; family Cyprinidae; genus Spinibarbus; species Spinibarbus caldwelli. The sequence continues at coordinate 1,349,877 of CM077247.1, read as the reverse complement.
CATATTTTTCCATAATGTTCAATTTTAAATTAAATATAGAGCAAACAACTGTGTAAAGCATGCACATTCAAAATAAACACATAGAAAGAAAGAAAAAAATCTAATCAGACAAAAGAAAAATAAAAATAAAATAAAAAATGGGGCAAAAATTTATAAAATATCTTAATTTTTAAAAAAAAAAAAAAAAAAAAACATATGAAAAGACTTTGTTTTTGCATAGTTTTCAAGTTTACAGTAAATACGTAGCAAGCAATCATGTAAGGCATGCATATCCAAAAAAACAAAACAAAAAACAACAACAACAACAACAACAAAAACAAATTACAGAAAATGTAATTCATAGAAAAAAAGAAAAGAAAAATATAGCTGCAAACAGCAATTACGGGGCCAAGCACAACAGAGGCAGAATGAGGAGCAAGCATGGCAGGGAGGATCAGACCAGTGCAACAATGAGTAAATAGACATTTTAAATGATTTTACTGGCTGAATAATCACAAATTCAATCATTAGTAAAATGATTTAACGGTTTATCACTTTTGACTAATAGGTGGTGCTGTGACCAAATTGATGCGGGGTGGTCAGTGTGAGGTGACAATGAAACAAAGTTTATTGTTAATATGTCAAAGCTTTGCAGAGATACAGCCTCAGATGCAGTTTGGCATCATGCTATCAAATTCGTTGATAAGGTTGTAACTCGGCTGAACAAAAAAACATTTCAAATTTGATGAAAAAACGGTCTAGGAGGAGTTTGAAAAAAATTGGTTTTCAACATAAGTCAAAATGGCAGACAGGAAGTTCCGCCGATTATTGCATAATTGGTATTCATATTCTCAGCATGGTCCAAGAAATCTATCAAAACAAAATGATTCAAAAGTTATTAGTGTTTTTATTTTAAATTTCATGATATTTATTTTTAGTTCTACCACAGAACTTTTTGAGAACCTTCAGGGCATGGTGCCGAAGACACGAACCAAGTTTCGTAACGATACACCAATGCATTCGCGAAATATAGCATTTTTTGTCAAAATTCAAAATGGCCAACATGAAAAAACATACCTTTCGATGCTGCTCCAAATGTAAAGACTCTCAACATGCTACTCCAAATGTAAAGAGACTTGTGATTTTTGGCCAAACCGTTGAGAAGTTATAAGCAAAAATAGCCATTTTACAAATCTCCTGATCGCTAGGTGGTGCTGCGTCGAAACTGTGCAGTTACCCTCAAATCATGCTTATTATAACACACCTGGGCTGCGTTCCAGTCCATGTTTTATGCCCTTCACTCACAAACTTCCCTCTGTCTCGTTGACTCGGATGTACGTTGCATGAGTGCCCACTACTGGTGGAACCATTGCAATGGGCTGAAATGGAACGTCCTAAGCCTTTGATCACTTAGAATCCGCTATGGAATTGGTTTATTGTTTACATTTTTTCCCTTACAAATTTTTTGATGCAACATTCTACATGTATATAGGTATGCTTGGGCTACTGTAAATGTTTAAAAATAATAATTTATATTATTACAGAGTTGTTTGGGGTGGGGATAAATTAAACACGATCACTGATGACGTCATAATCGGGTTGCATTGTGGTCTATGGAGCGGCCTGAAGTGTGCATATGAAGCAGATTCGCTCCCTCGGTCAAAATCAAGGGGTCGAGCGTCTGTCCATAAGGGAAAGCAAGAGCTGATAAAATGTAGAAACTGTAACTTGAATGCAATGTAAGTCGCTTTGGATAAAAGCGTCTGCTAAATGCATAAATGTAAATGTAATGTAAATGTAAAAACTTCCCTCGTTCACTTCACGAAGTGGAACGCACTTTAAAATGGCAGCGGGGGTACTCCTGACCCTACTTTTTCTCTGTTTTGTCAACCTATCTCTTGAAATTTTCAAGATTAGACTTCACCTAAGTGTAATCTCTGTTCGCAAGGATCTTTAGGCACGTTTTAGCATTTTTTTTTTTTTTTGGAGTGCCCCTCTCTTTCACCTTTTTGGTCTCAGCTCTCACAGGACCTGTTATATTTGTTGGGTACTGAGATATGTTTGACTCCGCGCCATTTTTTCATGAATGACTTTTGGGACTTCATCTTGTCCGTCCAACAAAGATGTTTACTGTTAGCTGCTCTCACAGCAGCAAAAAAAAATTGCTAGTCAACCGTTGGAATCCTCCTCACAGAATGGACAGACAAACCTGGACTGTGTATTTGTTGGACATTATCTCGATGGAACGCTCAACTTCTCATATACATGGATCTAATGTGAAAACTGTACATTTATGGCATTCAGCTTTCAATGTTGTGTCATCATTTCTAAAATCCTAGTAAAAATTATTTTATTGTTATTTATTTATCTATTAATATTATTTATTTATTTATTTTTAAGTCTACCAGGGGGTGGGATGGGTTCTAAATTTGCACAGCTGCTTTTTGTTTTATACTACTGTTCCCAAAAGAAAATGCAATAAACAATTGTTAACAAAAAATAAAAATAAAATAAAAAAATAAATAAAATGGCAGCAGGGAATCCCTCGAGGGGAAGTGCTTAGGGAAGTTTGCGAGTGCGTGTCTAAAAGTGGAGTGGAACGCAGCCCTAGTCCGGTCTGAATGCGATAAATCACTGCGAATCTATAGCCTCACGTCCACTTTGCTGAGCTCATTGACAAATTTGTTCACTTGAAACGTGATTTCCAAGTTTTTTAGTCGACATCGTCTGAATTGCTTGTTTTCTGTCACGTGATTATGATGATGCGTGAAATGCAGATGGAGGGCAGGAAGAGAAAAGCAGAATGGACTAGATGGAGGAAAATCCTTACTGTACTGGTTTAAACACTATTACAAGTCTCCGCCAATAGCCTTGTGGGCAGAGCAGTTGGCACAGCTGCGCTTTGGGTGTCCTGAGATCGAATCTTGCTTCGTGGACCTTTCCCAATCTTTCTCTCCCACTGGCTTCCTGTCATATCTCTACTGTTCTATCAAAGAAAAATGCAAAAAAAAAAAAAAAATATTACAGGAGAAAAGTATAAACAGAAAATCACAACATGTGTTGGACGTGATTCTTATGTTATAAAAAGGAGCAATTTTTCTGCTGAATTGAAATATTTACCTGCTATTGAGGCAGTAAGCAACTTGTCCTCCAGTGCCCGGTTGCATAAAGCACCTAAAGATTTTCCCTTAAATACTGGACTTATTGCTTGATTTCCCCTTACCTATGGGAATGACTTAAAGGTGCAGTAGGAGATCTTGGAAAATGCTGATTTTAGCCTGATAGCACTGAAAGTGAATGTCCCACCCTCCCTGCAAATTGCCGTCCAAAGCCACGCCCCCTGAATGCACATACACTCACAGACCAGAATAACAGAGCTCTGACAGAGATATCAGCGGTTCCCAATCCCAGTCCGAGGAGCGTCTCACTGCAGCCTGCGGTGGACATCCAACCCCGCCCACATCCAAGCGTGATGTCACAAGCCACGCCCGTGTTCAAATACATCACATTCTTATTATTTTGAAACAGGAAGAAGGATCGATAAAAAAGATAAGTTGAATTGTTTGCCTTGTTTGCCAACCGCTAAAAAGAAGTAGTTTGCTATGTTGGTAAGTAAACAAATCTTTGGTCTTTACGAAGACTTAAAACGTTGACAACTTTGAGATTGTGTGCGTCATTTGTGTGCATGTGTATAAACAACAGTTCGGCATGCTTAGTATGTGTTTTGAACTGCACACAGGCACATTATTACTTTGCTAGCAGCAACATATAAACGTAGGTATGTGTGTTTGTGTGTGTGTGTGTGTGTGTGTGTGTGTGTGTGTTTGTGTGTGTGTGTGTGTGTGTGTGTGTTATCCAGCAATTCATAGTGAAATGATGCGGTTGCTCAACCAAGATACTGTACAAGGGTTTTGTGATCAGTGTATATCATTAAAAATATCATGTTTGTGGGGAGAGGTAAATACATATGTGTGAAAGGGATAAAGTGTGTATATGAGGAGTATGTATTATAAAAAAAAGGGTTATAAAAAATTGCACATTCAGTCAGCATTCATTTTATGTCATAAGAATCAGTATATATTTATTAGTGCACTGATTCTTACAACATAAAATGAATGCTGACTGAATGTGCAATTTTTTTTGTAACACTCATCTCACCGACTCTCACATTTCATCCCTCTCACACATATGTACAACCACAACATGTACCGTATTGATCGATTTTTGTGGTTTAAAATCATAAATATTCTTGTATGTAGAATGATGAGGTAAATAATGAGGTAAATACTATTTAGTGGACACATATGCCCCCCAATACACACGTATTCTCTATTTTTAACAGGAGCACCAAGAGGACATAAAGTGGAAGTTTGTAAGGGACATTGGTCTAGTGTGGTGCTAGATACAGAGTCACCGTGAGTTATTCTGTGGGGAGGTGAAAGGGCCTGCCTTTCTCCAGATGGACAGTAAAAATCAACAGAATGCCATCAAAGACTAGCTGGGGTCGAATCAATGAAGCAAGAGATGTCTTTTTATTTATCTCTCAGGACCTGAAGTGGGACATTCACATTGACTCCATTGTTAAAAAGGCCCAGCAGAGCTTGTACTTCCTTCACCAGCTGAAGAAGTTCAACCTGCCACAGGAGCTGCTGAAACAGTTCTACTCCGCCATCATTGAATCCATCCTCTGCACTTCAATAACTGTCTGGTTCAGCTCAGCTCAGCATTTATTACAGTACAGAAGCTATAAATATATTTTCTGCCTTATTCTGTGATAAAAATGGAAAAAGTGCTTGTAGAATATAAACCAATCATAATCATAAAATTGTTATCAGGAAAATATATATAATACAAAAATATTATAGATTAAAAATTATTGGTTATTGTCCAGCAGTGTATTTTATTTTTTAGCTAATTAAAAGTAAGAGATAAGAAGTTTTTTTTTTTTCAATTAGACAATTATTATTATTATTATTATTATTATTAAATTTGACATTCTGTCATTGATTGACTGACTGTCTGCTATGTATCTCTTCACCCCGGTAAGCAGGGAGGGGACCAGAGCATATTACAGTGTCTGACATTGTACTTGCAAGTTTACACACATCTTTAATGTTATTTTTTAGAGATCTCCGACTGGCGAAGTCGAACATAATTAGTGCCGACATGAATAACATGATGGTCATCATAAATAATGTATCATAGTTCACTTCAAAAAAATGATCTATATTCTTCAATATTTTTGTCATATTTTTCAGCACAAATATCTTTAATCACAGATCAAATCATATGATATCTAAATCATAGACAAACAAAACATTTCTCATTTTTGCACAATATTTGTGTCCATAATTTTCAGGTTTACATTAAATACAGAGCAAATACCTATGTAAAGCATGCACATCATGAATAAACAAAATAAATAAAGACAAAATGAAAGAAAGAAAGAAAGAAAGAAATAAAGAAAAGAACAAAAAGCAAAACAAAAACAAAAAATAAAATCTAAAACATAGACAAGAAAAAAATAGAGCAAAATATTTTGTCAAAGTTTTTTAAATATGTAAAATATATAACAGCATAAATAGCAAATAATCATCTAAAGCATGCACATTAAAAAAGAGAGCAAAATTGTTTCTTCTTAGGTTTACATTACAGGTTTTTTTCTGTATTGCTAACACACAGTTCTTGAAACAACTCAATATTTTGTCACAACAGTAAACAAAATCTCAAAACTACTAACCAACATATGTAAACCTCAGACTTCCAGCTCAAAATTTTAGTTAAAAAATATTCTCTTTTATCAGAACCAAACAGACTGCCCAGGGGACTGGTTCTTATTGATGGATTTGAAAGATGCATAATTTCAAGTCCAGATAGTCCCCATCATAGACCGTTCTTGAGATTTACGTACGTGGAGGTGGCTTACCAGTATGCAGTTATTCCACTCGGACTGTCCCTGGCTCCACACACTTTTACAAAGTATATGGACGTGTCTCTCTTTCCTCTGAGACAGAAGGGAATGCGTGTCGTGAACTACCTTGATGACTGGCTAGTATTAGCCTGGTCGGACCACGAGCTCTGTGCCCACAGGAATCTGCTCACTCATTTGGAGCACCCTGAGCTCAGAATCAATTTAACCAAGAGCTTCCTGTCTCTCAGCCAGTGAATTGCTTTGCTAGGAATAGGTCTTGACTCGGTCAGACGCGGGCCTGGTTTGCTCTGGAACACTCACTGAAAATTCAGCGGCATCATTTAAAGTAGGAGTTTTTTTTCACATTAGAGTTTTCCAGAGGATGCTTGGCCTGATAGCGGCTGCCTATTCTGTGGTTCTGTTGTGCCTGCTTCATACAAAATGAACCTCTTCTTGGGGGCACAGTGCAACCTGCGCTTCTTGAAGGCAGTGCATGTGCCAGGCAAACTGAACCAGTGAGGGGACATGTTGTCCCAGGGCAGTGTGTCTCCAGGAGAACGGATACACCCTTCCATGCTCAAATTGCATGTGGCAGCCATTGCAGTGAATCACACATTCTTGACTGGCCAGTCTGTAGGGAAAACCAAAAGAGTAATTAAGTTCCTGAGGGGAGTCCGGAGACTTCAAGGGCCTCCATTTGAGCCCCTTCAGTCAGCCGACTTATGGCTCCTGCCCCTTAATACCACCCTCCTGCTGGCTTTAGTGTCGGTTAAACAAGTGGGTGACCTGCAGTTGCTCTCAGTGAGCTTGAGTTTGGACCTACAGACTGCAAAGTCGTCCTTAAGCCAAGACTCGTTTATGTGCCTAACTTCATTCAAAGCACAGGTCATTACCCTTTTAACTCTTCCCTTCTTGGAGGATGAGCAGGGTGCTAATTTACTCTGCCCGGTCCATGCCCTTGGGATATTTAGAGGCCTCTAACCAGTATCAGCAATCAGAGTATCTCTTTGTGTGCTTCGGAGGCCGCTCTAAATGGCTGCCAGTTATGAAGCAGAAACTATACCATTGGATAGTAGACACCATAGCACTGTCTTACACCTCAGTGGGCTCACAGCGCCCCATTGAAGTTAGGGCCCACTTCACCAGGGGAATGGCCTCCTCCTGGGCTTGGTCCAGTGGAGTTTCCATTGGAGAAATATGTGCGGCAGCTGGCTGGTCTTTGCTGTCTACCTTTGCTAGGTTTTATAACCTGGACATCCATGCCCTGCAGACGTGGATTTTGTCCACCTAATCAAATTGTACCTCTGCTAGTGGTCGGGTCTATTTTTGTTGGAGCGACCTTGTGGCCTGAGCCTTGCTGATTCCAGGCTAGTTGTGACCTAATTGGCCCATGTTACCTTAAGGGCCCTCATCTTTGGCGTCCTGGGGTTGGGCTCACAGGATAGCTTTTGTTTTGCACTTATAGCACACCATTACTGGACGTCATTCCCCAAAGCATGATTCATGCAATGTGAGTGAATCAAGGGAAGACTCTAGTTACTAACATAACCTTGGTTCCTTGAGATAACAGCAATAAAACAGGGACAGCAGATGTAAATTAGCTATTAGCTAACTCTGGTGCAATTACTTTTAATTGTACATTGTCCCTGTAAAAATAAACAATAAAGAAAAAGAAAAAAGCATTATGTCCATGCTATAAAGCTGCATGCGAGTCAACTCTGTCACTTATCAGACAAAAGATTCTGATGAAATGGCACTCAGCGTTAAGTTATAGGCAGTAGGGCTGAAATACCATTTGATCATGCAGTTAACCCCCTGGGATCAAAGCCCGCGGTCTGTCTCATATTTTCTTGTTGACCGTGAAAAGAACTAAAATTACTCCGTAATTTTTGATTGTACAGATAAGAATAAGGTATCGTTTGAAACAGCAAAGGGTCTACTTTTATTTGTGTGTAGTCATAATAACAGCAAAACAATGTGCTTTTGTAAAATAAAGAAAATAGGGTGTGCTCTCTGCCGTCTCGGTCTCTGTCACCTCTCTTCACAGACACGTAAATAAAACAACCTGAATCTCAGCGAATACTTGCCTCAAAGACATGAGAAATATATGTATAGAAAGCTTGAAATGTCTACTTTTAAATGAAGTAAGTCATGTCCAAAAAAAAAAATCTCTGTTAAAGTAATCCATATGAAACCAATACGATGTCCAGTTATTCCTGTATTAACTCATTATCTCTAATGCGGTCATGCCCACGAGCCGATCACGCTTTTCAAATTCGAAATATCCACGTGAGATGCGTGCGCATGTAAACGCCAACATCACCGTAAACAAACGTGAAGAGTTCATCCCGGCTACTTTTCGTTTCTGGAAGAAGACGCGCCTCAGAAAAAGAACACAACGTGAGGCGTCGCACAACTGGATCCAGTGGAGGATATTCTGATGAGTAGCCTAAGATTACTTGCATCTGTTGTTATTGTGACATAACTTCTACACATTTTACTAGTTAGACTTTTCCCAAACTATAATTCCTGACTACATGTATGAAATCAAGTGAAACATTTTGAAATATGTGTCATTTCATTGTCTAAATATCTCACAATGCCAGGATGTTTGTTTAATGTTTTATAACATATAAAACCACAAGATATAAAAGTAGAACGAGTGTTAACACTATGATATTAGAGTCTATGAATGTTTGGCACAAATGTGTGTTATTGTCAAGTCTCAGTGTTCAGATCAGTATGTTCAATCATGTGTCCTTCACTGTGTATGTTTTTATTATACTATGTTGTAAATAAAATACAAATAAGACAAATAATAATACAAATCCTAATAATAAAAAAAAAAAAACAACAACAAAAAAAACATTATTTTACTCTCCTCACACTCTTTCTTACCTGCCTCAGTCACATTCATACTGATGGCCCATTATGGGAGGTGCTTTGTCTCTCAGGTGCGAATCAATAAATATTCATGGCCATTGTCACTCCCTCACATAAGGGAATTCTATCACAAATCATGTTTTACAAATGTTAAATCAATATATTGTTTTCTGTGAGCAAGTAAACAGGGTGATTTCACATCATTTTGTAGCAAAAACTCCAGTCTACCACATCCAATTCTCAAATGTCTTTTGAACAAATATTCTGTATGTGTTTTATGGCATTATTTCAGTGACTTAATTTTTTTTTTTTTTTTAGTTTGTCACCAACCATGCATAAACGTTGTTTTCTCAAAAACACAAACATGTACATTCATGTTGCTCACATATTACTGTAGCCCAGTTTGTGCTGAAAACTGTTATCAGGCTTTGGCCATTAATATGTTTTTAAGATACTGAAAAAAACACAAATGTCAGGGCATGTCAAAACTTCTCCAGGGCCCTAAAACACCCTCAGATCCCAGAGGATTAAATGAACAATAACAAATCAGGCTTCAGTATTCAGAGAAAACTGAGTTTCACCTAAAGTATGATTCACTGAACCGTACTGAAAGGGAACCGAGGTTCTGTTAGTAACTGGAGCGTTTATGAGGACACTTCCCAAATAGCTTCAAAAACATTCTAAACTATGTTTTTTGAAAATCTAAAAATGCAGAGAGTTTTGTGTGAGGAGTAGGTTTAAGTGTAGGGTTAGGGTATGGGGATACAGTTTGTACAATATAAAAACAATTACGCCTATGGAATGAACCCATAAAATATGTAAACGTATGCGTGTTAGTGTGACTCTACAGGAGCAGGAATGAGGAACCTGCTTTACAGACTCGCAGACAAACCTGTTTTACACGTAACTCAAACACAGAACCAGGAAACAGGAATCACATGAGTTCAGGGAAAGAGAAACTGAAGTGTAGTTGAGCTGTTGTGTGTTTGTGTCTCTGTATTCTTCCTGTAAAATGGAAGACGACAGAATTTCAGTAAATAAGAAGGAGTTCTTGTGTGCAGTGTGTCTGGATCTCCTGAAGGATCCAGTGGCCATTCCCTGTGGACACAGTTACTGTAAGAGCTGTATTACAAGCTGCTGGGATCAGGAGGATCAGATGAGAGTCTACAGCTGCCCTCAGTGCAGACAGACCTTCAGTCCAAGACCTGCTTTAGCTAGAAACACCATGCTGGCTGAAGTGGTGGAGAAACTGAAGAAGACCAAACTCTCTGATGACTGTTACGCTGGAGCTGGAGATGTGCAGTGTGACGTCTGTACTGGAAGAAAATACAAAGCCGTCAAGTCCTGTCTGTTGTGCCTGAACTCGTACTGTCAGAATCACCTCGAACAACATGAGAGTTTGTTTAAAGGAAAGAGACACAATTTGACTGATGCCACTGGACGACTGCAGGAGATGATCTGCCAGAAACATGAGAAGATCCTTGAGGTTTTCTGTTGCACTGACCAGGAATGCATATGTATGCTGTGTACGATTATTGAACATAAAAACCATGACATTGTATCAGCGGCAGCACAGAGGACAGAGAAACAGGTATTTAAAACTAGCGATCAAGTTAATAGTGCAGTGATCCAATAGTCTGATTATATTCAGTGTAGAGCCGCAGCGTAATTACACAGAACACAAAAAAGATTGTGAAGCTCTATGTCTGTGTAAGTTTCACTTTTATAACTTACACTTGCAGTATGAAACAGGCCTTAATCTTCATGTTAAGAACTGTACAATGATTGTAAATGATCATCACTTCTGGAGTTTGAACCTACAGCCATTAGTTAGCCAGTAGTTTTCTTTTACATTTACTATCGTCTGTTTGTCCTGCAGAATCAGCTGAAGGAGACGCAGAAGACGCTCCAGCAGAGAATCCAGCAGAGAGAGAAAGATCTCCAGCAGCTGAGAGAGACTGTGGAGTCTCATAAGGTGAGTCTGGAGAAGAAGAGAAGTTTGTCTCAGTCTCAGTTCAGACTCACTGAAGCCTGAATCACTGTGTGTCCTAACAGCGCTCTGCACAGACAGCAGTGGAGGACAGTGAGAGGATCTTTACTGAGATCATCCGCTCCATTGAGAGAAGCCGCTCTGAGCTGATACGGCTGATCAGAGATCAGGAAAAGCAAGCAGTGAGTCGAGCTGAAGGACGACTGGAGCGACTGGAGCAGGAGATCAATGATCTGAGGAGGAGAGACGCTGAGCTGGAGCAGCTTTCACACACACAGGATCACATCCAGTTCCTGCAGGTAACACACATCTAGAAGAACAGGATCATAGTGGACTTGAGCAGATCCTGCTGTGACACGAGACTCATAGAGAAACATTTCATGAGTGTCTTATAATCATCAGTCAGACTCTCATCCACCATCAGTTCAAAACTTCACTAATGTTTCAGTTTTTACCTAATTTTTCTTCTGATTTATTACATCATGGTGAAATCATTGAACTCAATAGGACTGATTCTGAGTAATGTTCATCAAAATTGGATCAGGTGATCCTCAAACCTGCATTAAAATGATTTTTATTTGTCTGTAACACACTGATGAATCTGACCATGAAGATCCCAAACATGAAGTGAGGCTGTATATTAGCAATGCTTCAGCGTATAGAAATCAAACCAAACCTGAGAGTGTCTTAAGGGTCCTTGTAAAGTTTCAGTGTCTCTAACCGCTCTAAAGTTATAAATAATGGTCAATCTAATCATAGCCTTTGAGCTGCTTTTCTTGAGCAAATCTACTCAACCCTCAATGAGACTCCATTGATGTGCTTGAGCTGTTAGCAGATGTTTTATCATGCAAACCTATTTGCTAGAAAGTTCACATAGAGTGTAAGTGGCAAATACTAGAATCTGTAGCTGTAATGTGATATTATGAACATGAGAAGAATGAAGGTGATGCTGTGAAAGTGCTGGATTGAGGTGAGTTACTAACAGAGGTGGGTAGTAACTAAGTACATTTACTCCGTTATATTTACTTGAGTAAATTTTTGGAAAAATTTTAGTTTTAAGAGTAGATTTAAAGATGGGTACTTTTACTTTAACTCCAGTACATTTTTAATGGAAAAATGGTACTTTTACTTCGCCACAGTGTGCGGCGTTCCTCTAGTGACACTTTTTTTTTTTTATTTATTTTTTTTTTTACAATTTTAATGCTATACATGTTAAGAAACGTGTAGTTTATTCCAAGTGCACTGTCTCTTTTATCTGGGGCATGAAGGATGCCCCATTCACGAATGAATCACTCTTTCGAGTCAATTCTGTTCAAGGCCTTGAACAAACAAGCCTGCAAAATGGTCTGAATTGGTTCACGAATCACTTTGAATGATTTGTTCAGTTCCCTGCATGAAGCAGTTTCTCATTCATTCCAGGTAATTTAAGAACACGGAGAACATAAAGACCTACAGTCAATTGAAGCCAAATCTGCAAATTCTACTGTTCTACTGTTATTAGTTGAACACCGTCTGTGAACGATTCCACAGGTATACATTCGATTTAATATAAGTAATATTGTAGTAGCTGTAAGCTAGATCGACTGTCAGTCAAGTGAAATGTGTAGAGCGAAATGAATGAAAAGTGTCGATCACCGCATTTCATTTATAGTAGATTTGCTTTATTACATTGCATCAAATCAATCTTTTTTGATTGCGGTCTGCAGTGTTGAGCATTATAACCAATCTCACACATCTCTGTTGAGCTTAAGAATGCAATATCCAATCGTCAAATCAAGGCGTTTTGATTCTTCACCGCAAATAACTGTGGAGTTGTTCAGTGTGCTCATTGACTGAATTCTGATGAATATGCATTTGCAATTTCTCTCATCAGCATAAACAACGAACTGCCATTGCATGACATTCCAGCTTCAACCTTTAATTTGTTATATGAGTTAAGGTAATTATCAAATTGCCCTCAAGTAAGAAATGAAGAAATGCCCCTGTGGAAATCAGTTCATTTCTGATGCTGATTTATATATGAAGTGTTTATTCGCAAAAACCGATAAACGCCACTTTAAAAAAAAATGAGCTGATTGCCGTGCATGATTCTCCACATATAGCGCGATCTGAACTCTAAACACGTTTTGTCAAAAAAGCCGGTATTGTCCATTTTCAAGGCATCGCGAGTTCACGGTTTACTGCAGAGTGCCTTTGATGTTTGTGAACAGAAGCCGATAAATCCATTTCAGCGAATCAGCGCGCTGTATTCAGGTCAGGTGACAAGGCTACTTTCACTTTGAAAAGAGTGCTAGCTGAGAGGAGTTTCGTCAAAACTGACTAAAAGTGATCGAGGATGGATAATTTCGACGAACTTGATGAACCTGCGATATCTTCTTCAGGGCGTAAAGGAAAATAAAAGCTGAAATGTTTTCACGGAACCTTGCAAAAGCAGTGCATTACAATGATGAGGGAAAATCACATCCATACAGTCTATGATCACAACAACAACAACATTTGTCAGGCATCTACATTGTCATCTGAGGAGATTACAAAGATTAAAAGAGTGTTTTTTAAACTCTAAAACATGAAATGTGGAGTTATCTGCTTTTGATATAAAACAAACATTTAATATGTAAAAAAAAAAGCATACTTTCAATGAAGTTTAATTTAGTAAATTACATGTATTTGTTTAAGTTATTATTACTTAATCAAAACAACCCAACTGCAGTTTGATTGATATTACTTGGAATGCGCAATAAAAAAACGTGATTTCTGAAAAAAATAAATAAATAAAAATGGAATTATCGGTTTTCGCATGAACTCTTCACACAGTGGTGACCAAAATTATTAGAACACTATTTTTTTTCAGCAGCTAAAAATGGTTTTAAGTCAGTTATTTCTATCTTTTGGTGTAGTGTGTCAGGAGGAAATATCAGTTTACATTTCCAAACATTCATTTTGCCATTAATTGTAATAATCCAGTGAGATTTTAGTTTGCCCCACACAGAGATCTGATCTGATCATCATCAGTCTGTCTGGAATGACATGAAGAAACAGAACAAACTGAGACAGGCTAAGGCCCAGTCCCAATTCTATTTTATACCCCTTCCCCTTGTCCCTTGAAACAGAGTGTCAAGGAAAATATTCCCCTAAGAATTGGGACACCACTACTATACCATTACACGTCATCATACGTCATCTAGCTCCTACAATACACACACCTTTACTGGTGTGCTGGTTTGCATTAGAGCCTTTTATTACCGTTCTATATTAATGTGCTGCTTACTGAGACACACACACACACACACACACGTATATCGGAGATTGCGAAGCTCACAAATCCAGGAGAAAAAAAACTTGTCAATGCTGCCCCGTGTTGACAAGTTTAAAAAACAAAGTTAAAAAAAAAAAAAGTTTAGCATTTTCTAATTATTGGGGGGACTAGTCACTAGTGTCTATGGTGGTTATCGCCCTGATCAGACATGAAAATATGTTGTGGCACTATCGTGCAGTCAGTAATGCTTTAACGTTAGCAAACTGTAGCAATTTTTTGCAAACATTTCTTTGAATAACATGACCGTAAATATGAACACACGATTGAATATAACATAAAATAAATGATTATTTTTCATTAAAATCTTTATTATGTAAAAAATGCTTACATTTATGGTTGTTTTTGTTCCCTCGAGCAGCCATTGCCGCTGTAGCCGTTGTATGCTGAGATAATTCATACCCCTTCGTTTGAAGAGTGGTCCCAAAAAATCTTGGTTTGAAGGGCTATCTGGCCCTTCCCCTTACCCCTACCCCTCCATCCAAAAGAGAATCGAGACACCCCTACCCCTTCATATGAACATGAGAAACAGAGGGATAGGGGCAAGGGGAAGGGCTGAGGGGTAGAAATGGGATTGGGCTTAAATCCAGAAGAACTGTGGCAACGTCTCCAAGATGATTCAAGAAATCTAAATGCAAAGCTACCTGAACTATGCGATCTATCTATCTATCTATCTATCTATCTATCTATCTATCTATCTATCTATCTGTCTTTATCTATATCTGTGTATATATATATATATATATATATATATATATTGTGACGCGTGTCCCGAGCACTCATCAGCGTCGCCCTGGAAACAGAAGAGGCACACCTGCAAGCAATCTGCACAGGCTGGCTGGTCACAGCTGAGACTCATCAAGAGACAGCTACAAAAGCCGCCGAGTCACACACACGGGTGAGACATATCTCCCGACGAGCTGATGCTAACGTATCCTCTGTTTACCTTCCAGAGAGCAGTGTGTGACCGGCCAGCCACGACTTTTGAGCACAGCACGGACACCCAGCACCTGGACACTTGGATTGACCACGGAAGCGGATCTCGGAGCGCGGGTTCACCTCACCAGGACACATCGGCACAAAACAACTCACCAATAAACGCACCCTTCGGGGCCTTTATTGTCATTTCCTTGTCGTGTGATTCTTCAGCCCGTTACACTGGTGGAGAATGCGGGCATACTCCTGAAGAATCACAGACAAGCGTACTTTTTGTTTTTTTTTGAGTTGACGCTGTGTCGATGCGCGACACAGCTTTTTCTTCCTCTCCTTTTTCTTTTTTGTTTGTGCAGGCGGCGACTCCTTCCCAGCCATGGAAGAATTATTAAAACATCTCACCGAGGTGAGCATCAGACAGCAGCAAATAGTGGAACACATGGCCGCCCGACAAGGAGAGACCGAGCGCGAGATCGCTGCGCTCCGCATCGATGCTGCCCAGCGGGTTCCGCTGCCAGACCCCCGCGTTCGGGCCACAATGCTCGTGCCGAAGATGACTGTCCACGACGATGTGGAAAGCTACCTACAGATGTTTGAGGCTATTGCGACCCAGGAGGACTGGCCACGGGACGAATGGGCGCGCGTGCTGGCACCGTTATTGACGGGGGAACCCCAGCGGGCCTATTTCTCAATGTCGGCGGATCTGAGGGATTCCTACGAGGAACTTCGGAAAGAGATCCTGTCCCGCGTGGGCCTCTCACCCATCGCGGCAGCACAAATGTTTCACGACTGGGAGTATAACACCCGGTTGCCAGCCCGCGCCCAAGCCGCCAACCTCTCCCGCCTCGCACGGCACTGGCTACTCACCGGGGACCCCAGCGCCGCACAGGTAGCCGAGCGCGTCGTTGTTGATCGTCTCCTACGTGCCCTTCCTCGTTCGCTTCGGCAAGCAGCAGGAATGCGGAACCCGCTCACCGTCGGAGATCTGGTGGAGGCGATCGAGCTGGCGGAGGCGGCCCACCGTCGGGAGGCTGGGGAGCGAGCGCCGCCGTTTCCCCGAAGGGTGCCCCAGGAGCGACGCTCGCCGGAGGGCATCTCGCGACCAGTGAGCAGGCCGGCGGTACCCGGGGCCCAGGATGAGCCGATGCCCACGGATCCTCCCCCTTCACCACACCGGGCCTGGCTGGCAGGTTGCATCGTCCACCATGAACCACCGTTGGAAGCGCCACGGGTGGAAGTAAAGGTGAATGGACGACCCTACCAGGCACTCCTGGACTCGGGCAGCGCGGTCAGCCTAGTGCAGCCGACAGTGTTTCCCCCTCGGGTAGAGTCTAAAGCCCGCCTACCCATCACGTGTGTGCATGGTGACACTCGCCAGGTCCCCGCTCGGCAGGTCACCATATCGGCCACCCCAGGCTCCTGGTCCGTCGAGGTGGGGATTGTGAAGGATTTGCCCGTTCCCGTGCTACTCGGGAGAAACTGGCCGGGCTTTGACCGCCTGCTCGCCGCCGCCACCCAGCCTGCCAGCCCTGCCGGGAACCGCCGAAGACGGAAGTTCAACCGAGGTCCCCGACGGCACCCCGTCCTACTAGCGTCAGACAGCGCCAAAGACGGTGAGTCCCCCTCTCAATCCGCTAACCTTTTCTATGATGTGTTCCAACAGGTTACGGGAGGTGGGGCCTTTGCCAAGGAACAACTCGGGGACGAACGGTTGAAACACTGCTGGACACAAGTGAGGGTGATCGAGGGAAAGGAGGCACAGCCGCCGCCGCATCCAGTTCCCCACTTTGTTGTCCAGAATGGCCTGCTTTACTGTGTCGCACCCCGGAGGGGGGAGGAAAAAAAACTGTTAGTGGTGCCGCGGTCGAAGGTAGAAACCGTGATGGAGCTGGCACACTCGCATCCGATGGCTGGCCACCTGGGGGCACGAAACACCATCCAGCGGATCCGAGACCGTTTTCACTGGCCAGGTCTGGATGCTGAGATGAAACGGTTTTGTCAAGCCTGTCCGACGTGTCAGCAGACATCGCCGCGCACCCCTCCCCCCAGTCCGCTGATCCCGTTACCCATCATTGAGGTGCCCTTCGAGCGAATAGGGATGGACCTGGTCGGGCCGCTGCCGAAGTCCGCCCGGGGCCACGAACACATCCTCGTGATAGTGGACTACGCCACTCGCTACCCAGAAGCCATTCCCCTACGCAAGGCCACATCCAAGGCTATCGCTCAGGAGTTGTTCCTCCTATGTAGCCGAGTTGGCATCCCCACAGAGATATTAACCGACCAGGGCACCCCGTTCATGTCCCGGATGATGGCAGACCTCTGTCGCCTCTTAAAGGTGAAACAACTGCGCACCACAGTCTACCATCCTCAAACCGATGGGCTGGTCGAGCGTTTTAATCAGACATTGAAGCAGATGCTCCGGCGGGTGGCCGCTGATGACAAGCGGGACTGGGATCAGATGCTGCCATACATCCTCTTTGGCATCAGAGAAGTGCCCCAGGCTTCTACCGGTTTCACCCCCTTTGAGCTCTTGTTTGGGCGCCAACCTCGCGGCCTACTCGACGTCGCGAAAGAGGCATGGGAACAACAGCCGGCCGCCCATCGGTCAACCATCGAACACATTTGTGAGATGAGGGAGAGGATCGACAGGGTCATGCCATTAGTCCGGGAGCACCTCACGAAAGCCCAGCAAGCCCAACAACGCCACTACAACCGGGCAGCCCAGCCACGGGAGTTCCAGCCAGGAGATCATGTCATGGTCCTAGTTCCGACGGCCGCCTGCAAATTCCTCGCTAAGTGGCAAGGACCCTACACGGTGACCGAGCGAGTGGGGCCCGTTACATACCGGGTGCGGCAGCCCGGAAGAAGAAAAGAGGATCAACTATACCATATCAACCTCCTAAAGCGATGGGTCGGGACTAGGACCCAGCTGGCCGCTCTGGCCACCACTGACCCCGTGGTTGTCGACGTCAACCCCCACCTATCGGCTGCCCAAAAGAAGGAGTTGCAACATTTGGTCGGTCAATTCTCTGATGTGTTCTCCCCACTCCCTGGACGGACCCACGTTCTCCAACATGATGTTCGCACACCACCCGGAACCATTGTCAGGCAGCGGCCCTACCGGGTCCCGGAGGCTCGGCGACATGCCATCGAGGAGGAAGTGCAGGAGATGCTGAGGTTAGGGGTAATAGAGCCCTCGCGCAGCCCCTGGTCCAGCCCCATCGTCATGGTCCCAAAACCGGACGGCACCCTCCGCTTTTGCAACGACTTCCGCCGCCTCAACGAGGTCTCCGAGTTTGACGGCTATCCGATGCCACGAGTAGACGAGCTGCTGGATCGTCTGGGGAGAGCCCGGTATATCTCCACATTAGATCTTACCAAGGGCTACTGGCAGGTGCCATTGACGGAAGAGGCCAAACCGAAGACCGCCTTCTCGACTCCCAGTGGCCACTGGCACTACAGGGTTCTCCCCTTCGGCCTGCACGGGGCCCCAGCCACTTTCCAGCGGATGATGGACATCCTGCTGAGGCCCCACCAGTCCTATGCGGCGGCCTACTTGGATGACGTCGTCATCCACTCGGAGAGCTGGGAGGATCACTTGGAGCGGTTGCGGAGGGTGCTTGTCGAGCTGCGCCGGGCTGGACTGACCGCCAATCCCAGAAAATGTCACCTGGCCCTCTACGAAGCTAAGTACTTGGGCTTCCAGGTGGGCCGGGGCCTCATCAAACCTCAGGAGAAGAAGGTGGCAGCAATCCTCTCGGCACCACGGCCCACCTCAAAAACCCAGGTACGGGCCTTTTTGGGATTGGCGGGTTACTATCGCTGTTTTATCCCTAACTTCTCCTCCTTAGCAGCTCCCCTGACAGACCTGACCAGGAAGGGGCAGCCGGAGAAGGTTTCCTGGGGTCCCACCGAAGAGGGGGCGTTCCAGCGAGTAAAGGCGGCACTCACCACGGAGCCGGTACTGCGAGCCCCAGACTTTAACTGCCCCTTTCTGTTGCAGACGGACGCCTCCAACACCGGGTTGGGAGCCGTCCTCTCCCAGGTGCAGGACGGTGAGGAACACCCGGTGATCTACATCAGCCGGAAGCTGACCCCAGCGGAACAACGTTACGCGGCCGTCGAAAAGGAAGCGCTGGCCGTCAAGTGGGCAGTCCTGGAGCTCAGGTATTACCTCCTTGGCAGAAAGTTCACGCTCATTACTGACCATGCTCCGTTACAGTGGATGGCCCGGGCCAAGGACACGAACGCCCGAGTGACTCGCTGGTTCTTGGCGCTCCAGGACTTCCACTTCACTGTGCGACATCGGGCGGGGACGGCCAACGCTAACGCCGACGGGCTCTCGCGGATTTGGGCAGCTTTCGCAGGTCTGTCAGGGTTCACTCCCCACCCGACCCCAGTCTCCCCGTTGTCCCGCGGGACCAGGACGACGCTTAGGGGGAGGGAGTGTGACGCGTGTCCCGAGCACTCATCAGCGTCGCCCTGGAAACAGAAGAGGCACACCTGCAAGCAATCTGCACAGGCTGGCTGGTCACAGCTGAGACTCATCAAGAGACAGCTACAAAAGCCGCCGAGTCACACACACGGGTGAGACATATCTCCCGACGAGCTGATGCTAACGTATCCTCTGTTTACCTTCCAGAGAGCAGTGTGTGACCGGCCAGCCACGACTTTTGAGCACAGCACGGACACCCAGCACCTGGACACTTGGATTGACCACGGAAGCGGATCTCGGAGCGCGGGTTCACCTCACCAGGACACATCGGCACAAAACAACTCACCAATAAACGCACCCTTCGGGGCCTTTATTGTCATTTCCTTGTCGTGTGATTCTTCAGCCCGTTACAATATATATATATCTCCAAAGTAACTAGTAACTCACTATATGAGCAGATTTTCATTGGATACTTTTTTACTCTTACTCAAGTAACTATTAGGATTGTAGTTTTACTTTTACTTGAGTGTAGTTTTTGCTCTCTGGTGCACGTTTTGGGTACTCTACCCACCTCTGGTTACTAAAGATCAGTCAAGTCAACAAGAGCCACACTAATCTGATGTTGGAGCAGGTTATTGGGTGAAGTGTGGAGCTGATGAGTTTTAATTTCTGTTTTCTGTAGAGTTTCCAGTCTCTCTCAGCACCTCCTGAATCTACAGACGTAAATGACCATCCCTTCAGTTCTCTCTTCTCTTTTGATGCTCTGAGAGAATCTGTCCATCAGCTGAGAGACAAACTGGAGGATTTCTGCAAAGAGGAGCTCAAGAATATCTCAGACAGAGGTAACGTCCTGGAGATTCATCTGCTCTCAGAAACCAGTCCATCATCATCTCATATCATGGAGAACATCATATTAGAAATGTCTTAGGAATGGATGCAGGATCATGAGAATCACACTGTTCATGTCTGTTGATTTCCACAGACACATTCACCAACATTATTCTCTGGACCAGGAACGACTTCCTACAATGTAAGTCAGTAAGAAAACAAGCAGAAAAACTCACTGAGTGTGTTCATGTTCTTCTGTAGAAGGAGAAAGAAGAGTTTTATAACTGATGATGTAAATGATGATTTGCACAGATATCTGGTCATCTGGGGTCAGATTAGCAGAAATCTTTTTAAATTTTTAAATGTCTTAGTATAAATTTCAAGAAGTTCTTAAGTGTAGTTCTTGAAAAAATATATTTAAAAGTTCTCAATTATGTTTTTTAAGAACATCTTATTTTTTTTTCTTAAGTAGAACATGACAGTCTTTATCTGCTTGAATAAATGACATTTTTCCCCCTGAAGACTGACTGATAAACTTAATGCAAAATATTTCAAGGATTGTGTTTTTGTGCAGCTTGCAGATTGCTGTGATAATCATAATAATGATAGTCATAAGCATGCACAACATTTCTGTCGCTACCAGGTTAACAGGAGCGTGGCTTCGCATTTTTAATGTGTTGTGTTTTTGAACAGTTACTTTTAAAAAGCCTGTCTCAAGATGCAGCAATCTATAGAGGACCCAGCATGCAAAAATGAAAAATAAATATATATATAGAGAGAGAGAGAGAGAGAGAGAGAGAGAGAGGGAGAGAGACAGATAAATGTAATATAAATGTAATAATAGGAAAATAAATAAAGGAAAAAATGATTTGATAAAACAAATATAAATCATTTGTAAAAAAATAAAAAAATAAAAAAATAAATAAATCCTGTATTTCTTACATTTTTCTTTATAATTACTATATTTATTTTTACACTTATTTCTATTCTTTTTATCTTTGCTTATTATTATTTGCTTATTATTTTATTTATTTTTAAATATATATATATATATATATATATATATATATATATAATATATTTATTTATTCAATTAATTAATAAATTTAGTTTTAAGTTTATTTATTTATGCATTCATTAATATTTCATATTTATTTTTTTTTTATATTATTTCTTTCTTTTTACTTTTCTGTGTGCAACATGGAAATGAGGGAGGCAGTCCTTGCAGAATTTTCATGCATCATTGGTTGAGAGCTCACGCAGAAGCATCAGATTAAACTAGCGATAGTTTGCTACTGGACTTGAAAAGAACTGAATGAGCCGATTCAAACTACTGTCGAAGTTTACTGAAGATTACTGAGGATTCTGATGAGTGAGTGGCTGACATTATGTACATGTGCGTGTATCACAGAGGATTTGACTTGATTTGATTTGAGGAAGAAGTCTCTTTAATAATAAAACGTTCTGGAAATATGCTTATGACTAGTTTTATTAAAAAGGTCTACATTTTTCTTAAAACATGGAAAATCCTGAATTTGTTTATAGAGTTTATAGAGAAAAAAATTAGACATAAGGGGGTCCCTCTGCGATACAGTATATAGTCATACAAACTCATTTGTGAAATCACCACCAGGTGGCGCAAAAGGACGGCTGGCATCATTTCTCAGTAAAGCTGGAATTGTGAGGTTTTCACTTGTAAATAAAGAAAATAATTAAATTAAAAAGGCTCTTTAAGGTCCTTTTGAAGTTACCGACTGCTCCTTTATCACTGTTTTCTAAGACATTATAAAATAATTATTCCTGTATCACTGCTGAATCTGACAATGATACCCTCCAGTGAGTTTGGAAGACGTGATTATTTTCTACTGTTTTTGGGCATTTTAATGTATTTTGAAGTCACATTGAATATTAATTGGGTATGCCATTTAAAAGACCAATGATAGCTTATCTCTCTTTGTTATACCATTGAGCTCCACAAGGACCACGTCCCTCATTTAGCAAAAGTAAAAAGAAACAAATGAATGAATAAATAAATAAATCTGAAAATAAATAAATATAAAAAAGAGTTTATAGAGACTATAAACACACACACACACCCACACATATGTATGTATATATATATGTATGTATATATATATATATATATATATATATATATATATATATATATAATTAATTAATGCATAAAAATAAATATAAAATAATAAGAACAAATGTAAAATTAAATAAAGAAAATAATAAATAAAGAAAAAGGGTAATAAAAATAAATTTAGGATAAATTTTTATTACAAATTAATTAGATTTGCTTTATCAAATCATTTATTCTTTTATTTATTTTCCTATTATCACATTTAATTAACCATATATTTCTTTTTCATTTCTGCAGGTTTGGTCCTCCATACTAGTGATCTGTTTTGTTCATTTCTATGCTGTTTTTGTGCTCTCAGAGTGAACGAGTCTTGTATGTGTGCGCTGCTACAGTAAACATTTCTGGTATATGTTGTTTATGTACTGAATACTGCCATTTTTATACTGCCAAGTTTGACATATTTATAGACTAGATTTAGAAATCAGCTCATTATCTGACTTGTTTTTGTAGAGTTGTTAGTGAATTTCAGCAAAATATAATGTTATACAATCATGACATACCATTGTTTACTGTGTCACTATTCCTACTTATAGTTCTACTGTGTAGTATACATATCTAGTACTGCTGTAACGTTTAATTATAGAGAAGAAAAATCTTAAAGGAAAACGCCACCGTTTTTCCATATTCTGGTATGTTCTTACCTCAACTTAGACGAGTTGATACGTACCTCTCCCGTCTCACTGCATGCACTTAATCACTCTAGCGCATGGTGCAACTATGCTAGCGTTTAGCTTAGCACCATTCATTCCTTAGGATCCAAACAGGGATGAATTTAGAAGCCACCAAACACTTCAATGGGGAAAATAGGGAAAACATGGAAGTGTTTGGTGGCTTCTAAATTCACCCCTGTTTGGATCCTAAGGAATGAATGGTGCTAAGCTAAACGCTAGCATAGTTGCGCCATGCGCTAGAGTGATTAAGTGCATGCAGTGAGACGGGAGAGGTACGTATCAACTCGTCTAAGTTGAGGGAAGAACATATCAGAATATGGAAAAACGGTGGCGTTTTCCTTTAAGAAAAAAGATAAGAACATTATTAAATATTTTTTGGAACACAAAATATTCTTAACTTTTTTATCTGTACTGAGACACTGATGATACACTGAACATGAAGAGTTCAGCTACATGAAAAGATCAAACAGATTCATAATTCCTGATTCTGATGTGTTTTATCTCCATCAGATTCCCATCAGCTCACTCTGGATCTGAACACAGTGAATAAACTCCTCCTTCTATCTGACAGAAACAGAGTGATTACTGACACTGACACAGATCAGCCGTATCCTGATCATCCAGACAGATTTGATAATTATTATCAGGTGTTGTGTAGAGAGAGTGTGTGTGGACGCTGTTACTGGGAGATTGAGTGGAGTGCTGGTGGTGATCTGTTTAGTGGTGTGTCTATATCAGTGTCATATAAGAGCATCAGCAGGAAGGGACGGGGTGATGAGTGTTGGTTTGGATATAATGATCAGTCCTGGAGTTTGTCCTGCTCTCCCTCCAGATACTCATTCTGGCATAATAACATAAAAACTGATCTCCCTGTAGAGTCCATCATCAGTAGAATAGGAGTGTTTGTGGATCACAGTGCAGGAACTCTGTCCTTCTACAGCGTCTCTGACACAATGAGCCTCATCCACACAGTCCAGACCACATTCACTCAGCCGCTCTATCCTGGGTTTTGGGTTGAATATGAATCATCAGTGAAACTGTGTTGATGAATCAGAATACATTAATGAGAGATTCTACCCATAATGCTTTGAGATGCATGATAAATCAGTAACAGTGAGATGTTATGTAGTCTCTTCTTTTCTCTTCTTGACATTAATACTGCAGCTGAACTTCTGTCAGTGAAATAACATGTCAGAATAAATGTGTGTAATAAATCCTCATATAGACAATAAGATCAGTGTGTGTGAGTCCTGCTGAGTGACCATGTGTTTCTGTGCTTTTCTCCACCTCTGTTTGTGTTGATTGAAATCAGTTGTTTAGTTTTTTTTTTTCTCAGATAGATAGCAAATAATTCTACAAAGCAACTTTGATGTACTTTTTTTTGTTAGTTTTTTTTTTTTTTTTGAATATACAAGTTTTTTTTTTTTTTTTTAATTTTCTAGTATATATTAAATAATTGTCTAAAGCATGCATCATAGAAAACATCATTTATTGAGCTCACCTAAACAAATAAAAAAAACATTGCCATTTTCTCAATTTTTCAGACTGTGGTTCATGCTATATATGTCTTTAAATATCACAACTTAAACAAGATATTGACTTTAAAGTAGGAGATATGTGGATATTTATTATAAAGAGATCTGTATACATGATCTCTCAGTCTCTCTCTCTTCAGAGGAAGTGTGCAATTACAGCTCTCTCGCTCTTGGCAAACATTAACCGCCTCTGAACCATAAAACAGTGTGTGAGTCAAACGTTCACTTCCTGTTCGCTCTCATACACACACTTCAGTTCCTGATGGCTCATGTAGAGGCCCGATCGGGGATTCATTCACTCATCCAGGTCCTGAACTTTCCTGAAGAACCTTTCCAAAGTCATCAGAAACTCCCAAAAACCAGCTCAGGAAACGCAAACCAGGTTCTGATGCAGTTTCTACACTCTATCTGACACACACACACACAGTTTAATATTACAAATGCATCATGGGACATTTGTTGCAGCCACATCCTGTATTAGCAGAGGAAATGATCTGGTAATGGTTTACAAATGTTCCTCTCTCTCTGTGTCGTTCAGGTGTAATTATTCTCAGAGCGACTCTGTTTCAGTCACAGCGAATCCAGAGCCGTAATGGATGTTTATCATCGCTTTCCTGTTCCTGTTCAGTCCAAAACACAAACATGTGCAAACACACACACACACACACACACACACACACACACACACACACACACACACAGACAGAGTAGTTTGCCAAAAGATAACCAGCCTTCCTTTTTTAGGTTCAAATTAGACCAATCTATTTTTTTTTTATGTAATGAAACTGTAAGACTAGTCTAAATAGTTTATGCAACCAGCCAAGTGCACAAAGTGATAGTCTCTAAATTGCATAAAGGACACATTAACCCTATAAATCCTACTGTGTCATATAATATAAAAATAATCAAACTTCACTGTTAAACCTGTTTCACGCTCAATCTCCTCTATGTCTTCTGTCATCTGATTGATAGTTTAGAGTTTTTTATCCAGTCAAAGCTCTTTTAGTGTAATTGTATAAACATCCAGCTTCAGCTGCTTCAGTATGTTTCTGCTGTCAAATCTTGACTGATTTTTCTCAAATAAATGTCAGAATAACTGCAGTCATATTTCCAGATGAACTCTTACTGGACTGAAGCAGCTCAGCTTTACTTGATTCTCCATCAATCATGTTTTAGTCTCAAATCTGATCATCAGGATCTTTTGAGGAGCGTTTGTTTCCAGAAGCTTTACTTTCACTGTTCCTCAGCGGAGGAATGATCTTCATCTCACATCTTCTGAGGAGCTTTTATTTCTTTATCTCTCAATCAGCATTGCATTATATGTTTGGATCATTTCAATCTCATCTTACTAAGACATTATTGAGATATAGAGCGACTGCTGATATTTAGATCATTTTATGTCAGTTTCTGCTGTACTGTTAGAAAGATCTCACTGATTTACATTAAAGCAGCATAATTTCATCATATAAATATCAGCATCCTGCAGCAAATTCATATTTTTGCTCAGTTCGAATTTAGAAATTTAGCTGTTTTTTCCTCCATATTCTCACTATATCAGACTATATGAGCCATAAAAGATACACACAAACATTTTCTTTTATATATTATCTAGTTTCAATAAACTGTTATGTTTCATAAAATAGTTTTTTCTGACTATTACTCCATATTTCAGGCTTTAAAGGGTTTATATAACTATATATTTAAACTATTATTATTATTATTATTATTATTATTATTTTTACACTGTATTTGCTTGTGTAAAACAGCCCAATACTAAAGTCTTCTGGGTGTTTCTTACTGTCATCCTCAGGATTCAGGTCTGTAGAAGTGTTCAGCAGTGTGTGTGTGTGTGTGTGTGTGTGTGTGTGTGTAATGTTGCCAGATGTTCTACATACTAAGCCGTTGACTTTAATTGCTATTGTGTGTTAAAGTTGCATCAAAGAATTAAAAATTAAAGCAACACAAAGGTTCTTCTGCACGTGTCTTTTGATGTCATTAACAAGCTCTTATGACTGAATGATTAATATTCCTCTTCATTACTCTTATAGCTTTTTTTGACAACATAAAAGACTCTTTAACGCCTGTGAATCAATTCCTGGTGACAATCTAAAACCTTCTGTGAAACGGCATGTGAATTCAAGACTGAGTATATCTGCTTACCTTATAAACCTTATAAATAATTACCTTATTAAAGTTTTTAAATGATCAAACTTAATTTAAGAGTAAAAAAATGTTTATCCAACTTCATTTAAATAATTGTATGATTTAGATTATTGAACTTAAAAATTTAAGTCAATCTGTTTATCCAACTTTAAGTAATTAAATGTTTTTAATTACTCGTCAATCATCTGTTCACCCAAATTTATTTAAAGAATTTTTACGTTTTTGAATTATTGAACTTAAAAATTTAAGAGGCAGTAATGTTTATCTAACTTAAATTAATAAGTGCAATAATTTAAAAACTTAAATTATTTAAGGCAGTCATCTGTTTATCCAACTTTATTTATTTATTTTTTTACATTTTTTAAATTAATAATTTAAGAGCAGATAATCGATTTATCCAACTTTATTTAAATAATATATGTTTTTTAAATTATTAAATTATGAATTTAAGAGTCAATAATCTTTTCATCCAACTTAAAATTACATTTGTTTTTAAAATATTGAATTTAATGATTTAAGTAAATAATCTGTTTATCCAAATTTATTTAAATAATTAAAACATTTTTAATTATTAAATTTATTTCAAGAGTAGATAATGCTTATGCAAGATAATGATGCTTAAAGCAGATAATGCTTACACTTTTTTTAATTATAGAATTTAATAATTTAAGATTCAATCTGTTTATCCAACTTTATTTACAAATGTAAGTTTTAAAATTGTTGAACTTCATTTAAGAGTCAATAGTCAAGTTTTGAAATTGCTGAACTTGATAATCAGGTAAACTACCCAACAATACACACTCTGCCAGACGATCCAAAAATACATGACCTGAAATCTACCCAACAATTCACATGAGAACAGAGTCCAACTATCCAACAAACCACCATAAAAAATAAATAAATAAATAAATAAAAATAAAACACACAAAACACACAACCAGCACACAACCAGCACAAACTACCCAACAGTTCAGCCAGTTCATCCAGAAAACACACAAACCAGCAATCCCAACACACACCACATGCTAAACCGATCCTCAACATCAACACTGAACTAAAGCTTCAGGAGTTTTCACAAGTTTTCTCCAGTTTGGTGTGTGGCATAAATCAGTTGGTCTGTAGGTGGTCTAAAGCTGGTCTCTATGTGGTCTGAAGACATTCTCCAAACCATCTACACAAGGACAAACTACACCGACTGAGCTGCTTTAACAAAGACTGAGTGTGTGTGTGTGTGTGTGTGTGTGTGTGTGTGTGAGTGAGTGTGTGAGTGCTTCTCTGAGATGTATCGAAACTGATACAAAATAACACCTCTATCTACACTATATGGACAAAAGTATTGGGATACACCTCTTCATTACTGAACTCTGGTGTTTCAATCAGATCAATTTCCACAGGTGTGTAAAATCAAGCACTAGCCATGCAGTCTGCATTTACAAACAATTGTGAAAGAACTGAAGAGCTCAGTGAATTCAAGTGTGGTACTGTGATAGGATGCCAACTTTGCAATAAGTCAGTTTGTGAAATTTCATCCCTGTTAGATATTCCACGCTCAGCTGTAAGTGGTGTTATTGGAAAGTGGAAGCATTTACGAACAGCAGGAACTCATAAAGTCCACGTAAAATCACAGAGTCACAGAGTGCTGAGGTACATGGGAGTAAAAGTCACCAAAGCTCTGCTGATTCCAGAGCTGAAGAGCTACAGACTTCTACATCTACAGACTCTGCATCACATCAATGCAGAGTGTGGGATGGAATAAAGCACACAGATACTGGACTCTGGAGCAGTGGAAACCTCTTCTGAGGAGACCAATCACACAGTCTGATAGGTGAGTCTGGGTTTGATGGATATCAGGAGAACATCACCTACCTGACTGCATTGAGCTGTTTATCAGGAGTTTGGCTCAACCTCTTACTTCCAGTGAAGGGAAATCTTAATGCTTCAGCATATCAAGGCATTTTGGACAATGCTGTTCTTCCAACATTATGTGATCAGTTTGGGGAAAAGTTTTCTATTCCAGCATGAAGCAAGGTCAGTCACATGATCATCCAACAGTCACTTTTCCTACAGTAAATGATGCTGAATGAATACAGTCTCTGTCAGTGTATTTATCTGATGTCACTGGTATCTGTTACCACATTTTTACTAATAATACATAACTAGAATAACTGTGATATTTTGGCACACAAACATTACGTTTTCATGTTTTATGGGTTCATTCCATAGGCGTAATGATTTTTCTACTTTTCAAACTGTATTTTCTATCCCCTTACCCTAACCCTACCCCTCACACAAAACTACAGGCATTTTTAGATTCTCATAACACTTCATTCTGTGTGGTTTATAAGCTTGTTTCCTCATGAAGACCAACAAATGTCCCCACAAGGTCAAAATGTACTGGTATTACTCAGTATTTCCCATACATAAGCTTTACCCGCCCAGGTAAATTGCGACCCGCCCAAGAAGATAAAATTCGAATTCCACTTTTCTAATTTCCACGCTTTCTGACCTCAGTTGGATGACCTGTGTAAATTGCGTAAGTCTCACGCACATGTCGTCGACTCGTCATGCAGCACAGCAAACTGGATCAACCAGTGTTTCCTATACATTGATTTATTTGTGGCAGCCTGACACAATATTCACACTGACCGCCACAAATATCCACCGCCCCCTGCAGCAGCTCCTGTGTCTCACACACGAGCGTGACTATAGCACTATATTTAGCAACCTTCAGACCCTTTTAGTGGCTTTTTTACATAAAAGGTACACACTGACAAACCTAGCGACTTTTTTGGATAAACCTTAGTTTTCATTCATCTGGAAGATTTCACCAGTACTGCTCCGCAAATGCAAGGTCAATTCAGCAGACTCGTCAATAAATGAGTACAAAACAGAGTTTCCAAGCACTTGTCGCTTACTGTTTGGGCTTATGAGCATAGTTCGTCTGTTAATATGCACATAGTTTGTTACTCAGTCTCAGATGCAGGCAGCACACTGCATGAGACAAAAAATTAATTAGCTGAACCCACCGCATAGTCACTCTTTAGTGTAGATGTCTGTTGATTTTATAAATCAATGTTGCGATTATAGATCAGGATTTAAGGAGTAAAGTTTGAGTGACTCCTGGTTAAAATGTAGTAATAATGGGTCGTGTTTAGTCACTATTCTTGTTTTATGTATGAAAACAGAAAATATGTAAATGTTAATAGTTTTATTGGGTATTCGGTTTTATTAAAGTATGTGACAGTTTAGAGATCATGGCCGAAACTTGTCTGAACGCAAACCTGACGTAATGACGTCATAAATATGCTAATTAGTGTGTGACGTCACCTGTTGCCACAAGTCTCACAAACTCCTGTGGGAAACACTGATACATACTTGTGGGGACATTTGGTCCTCATAACATAGTGAACAACAGTACACACACACACACACACACACACACACACACACACATTCATCGACTCTCTGGTGTGTATGTGCAGATGGAAACAACTAGCTGTGAGATATTTGATTACCAGCAACAACTGGAGATCACGCGTGTGTGTGTGTGTGTGTGTGTGTGTGTGTGTGTGTGTGTGTGTGTGTGTGTGTGAGAGAGGCATGTTCTCATGTGTGAAAGAGTGTGTGTCACAGACATGAAACACTCTTATAATGTCACTGTGTGGTTATTCTGTGTGTCTTCACTCTCACTTCTTCTGAAGCGTCTTGAGGGACAGATGTGGATCTTCCAGCTTCACGTCGAGCTCTGTGTTTCATGATGACTGGACATTTTCCCACACGGCTGTGACTTCACAGGAAACTGGAGGCAGAACGGACTGAGACGTCTCTGAGTCAGACGGGATCTCCTGAGAAAAACAAAGACAGACAGAGAGGTTTGACTGCAGATGGAGTCATATTCTCCACTGAGTGACGTCACAAACGAGGGGAAACCAACAGGAGAATGGAGGAAAACACCAGAGATGCTCGCAGATAAACATTTCCCGTCAAATCAACATTTAAAGCTCAATATAGACATATTTTTACAGTACCAGTCAAAAGTTTGAAATAAATTTTTTAATTGTTTTTAGAAAGAATTCTCTTTTGCTCACCAAGGCTGCGTTTATTTGATCAAAAATACAGTAAAAATTGTGAAATATTATTAGAATTTAAAACAGCTGTTTTCTATTTGAATATATGTTAAAATATAATTTATTTCTGTGATCAAAGCTGAATGTCCAGCATCATTACTCCAGTCTTCATTGTCACATGATCCTTCAGAAATCATTCTAATATATGCTAAATTAGTTCTAAATGTGATGTTATGTGTTATATATATATGTATGTGTGTGTCTGTTGTATCTTTTGATGGTCACTATCCATAAACATCCATACAATTCCATAAACATCCATTTGTCTGTAGAGGATTTTCCTCACATATTGGCAAATTTTGGTCCACATTATATTATATTATATAATTTTTATTATATAATATACACATTATATAACAGATGATTCATTCTGTCTGTGAGACAAAATGATTTTGTTCCTCATAATTTCTTGTTTTTAGTGGTTTAGCATGAATATTTCACAAATGTGAATGAAGTTCTGGGGGAAAAAGCGAAGTCTCAAGTAAAGCCAACTTATGGTAAAATAAAGTGTTTAGTTGCTAGAAGATGCATCACAGTTTGTAATAATCCAGACACATTTAGTGGAAAATGAAAAATATCTTTCAAAATCAGTTTTTTTTTTTCACAATGAAGGATAAAAAGCACATCTGTCTGAATCTCTTAGTTCATTGGCATGACATTGGCATATTTTCACATTCATGTTGCCAAAACACTGGTACTGTTGCTGCAATTAAAAGTGCAAAATGAAAACAGTGCAAAGAAACAATAAACACTACCAGTCAAAAGTTTTTGAACAGTAAGATTTTTAATGTTTTTTTTTTTTTTTAAAGAATTCTCTTCTGCTCACAAAGCCTGCATTTATTTGATCCAAAGAACAGCAAATATTTTAAAATATTTTTACTATTTAAAATAACTGTTTTCTATTTGAATATATTTTAAACTGTAATTTATTTCTGTGATCAAAGCTGAATTTTCAGCATCATTACTGCAGTCTTCAGTGTCACATGATCCTTCAGAAATCATTCTAATATGCTGATTTGCTGTTCAAGAAACATTTATTATTATTATTATTATTATTATTATTATTATTATTATTATTATTGTTATGCTGAAAATAGCTGAGTAGAATTTTTTAAGATTTCTTTGATGAGTAGAAAGTTCAGAAGAACAGCATTTATCTGAAATAGAATTCTTTTGTAACATTATAAATGTCTTTATCATCACTTTTGATCAATTTAAAGCTAAATAAATTCTTGCTAAATAAAATTATTAATTTTTATAATCAATATAATCAATATAATCAATCAAAATTCAGCTTTGATCACAGGAATGAATTACATTTTAAAATATATTCAAATATAAAACAGTTATTTTAAATAGTAAAAATATTTAAAATTTTTATTTTTTGCTGTACTTTGGATCAAATAAATGCAGGCTTGGTGAGCAGAAGAGACTTCTTTAAAAAACATTAAAAATCTTAC
>CM077247.1:1310000-1312500 GCA_039654775.1 Spinibarbus caldwelli | reverse complement strand
ATTTTTCACCCAAATGATTGAATGCATTTGTCAAAATAAGCAATATAAATGCGAAAGATATGGCATCCAATAAGATCTGCTGCAATTTTATCAGACTTACGAAGGATTTTACACAAAACTAGTTACTCATGAGCTTTGTTTTCCACTGACTGAATTAAACATAATGTAATGTGACAATAATAAATCATATTGTTGCATACTGTTTTATATAAGGCACAAAAATCAGTACACTACTTCATTCTGAACGCAGCCTTCTTTAATTAAATAAACTACTAAACATTACTATAGGACAGTGTTTATTCCCTTAGGAGCCATTTTTCCCTTTCAGGACGTCCCCATAAGCAGATTTTGCCAGATTTAGGTGATATCTAGGAATATATTTCAGTGATTTCATCCCCATAGTACTGAAAAAACACAGCTAAAAAATGAAGAGAGCACTGAACGACTGTTAGAAACATCACGTCAGAGGAATGTGTGTTTATTCATGAATCCTCAGAGGAAGTGGATATGTGTGAAGTTAAAATAATCAAACACATTAATAACTTGTAATGCACTCAGCCGTCCATGAGGAGTTAAAGCAGAGTTTCAGGACTCATCGTTGTTCTGATGTGATTTGTGATCATCGTGACACACAAATCAACTTGTAAGACAAAAGCTGAGCATGCCAAGAATGAATAAGACCCCCACAGCGCTCGTTTGTAAGAGTTAATGAGTCTCTGCTGATTAATACACACCCACACAACCCTATAAAACCATTACACCGTGATCACAGGTCACATCTTCTGCACTTCATCAAAGTTCAGGACTCCATTAGGAACAACAGGACTGTTTTCTGCAGGCCTGATCAGGTCAGAGATTTGAATTTTTTATTTGCTTTGCATATCAACAATTTCCATTCAATGACAGGTCATTTCTGACCATAGAGTGCCTGTGTCCGTCAAACTCGGACTAAAGAGATGCATAAAACATTATCAAGGAATGAAGAAAGGATCTCACAAGTACTAAGAAGTACTAAACTTTGCATAACAAGATGGAAAACTTGCAATAATCATGCAAAGTACACATACATCGTCAGTGAAAATAAGTTTCATCATTTAGTTTATATTTTCCAGTATTCCTTCAGGAGACAGATATATGTGAAAAGATTTTGACATTAAAACGTCTAATATATTAAATAACAATATTAAATATTGTTTAATTATATACACACACACACACATATATGTATAGATAGATAATTATATACAGTATATATATATATATATATATATATATAATTAATAATAATAATAATAATAATAAATATATATATATATAATTTTTTTTAAATATTATGTAATAGAAATATTAGATAGATAGATAGATAGATAGATAGATAGATAGACAGATAGATAGACAGACAGATAGATAGACAGATAGATAGATGAATGTTCTCCTCTGAATGAATCTTCTGCTCCGTCCTCAGAGTTTAAAAGTTGAATGTGGATGTTGTGCAACTCTGAGCGGACAGCTGATAAAAGTTTGTGCGCTGTAATTCACGCTGACAGCTGGACTCCTCCTGCCGCTCACAAGCGCATGTGTTCATTCTGTCATCAGCGCTTCTGAATGAGAGACTCTGCACTGCAAGGCCCAACACGCCAACAACACGCAAACACAACACACACACACCTCCAGCTGCTGCTGTGGATGAAGAGTTCAAACATACATACACACACACACACACACACACACACACACACACTCACACACACTGAAAGTACGTCAGTCCCACCCAGAGTGATGACAGCTTTTACCTGAAGCAAGGTAACACGTTCACTAAAACATCCTGCAGAGAGGAAGATGCACACAAAACACACACAGCTGTGTTTTACACACACACACACACACACACACACACACACACCAGGGTTATTATAGTTAAAACTTAAACTAAAATTAAAACCATAAAAGAACAATTTTCATTACTTGAAATAAAATGCATTTTAACTGGAATAAACTACTAATATATATATATATATATATATATATATATACACACTATATTGCCAAAAGTATTGGGTCACCCCCTTCTAAAGAACAGGTTTGACTACTTTAGTAATTTCCATGAGTACAAATCTTAATGTTTAAGCATATAATGATATTCTAGGGAATTGTGTGCTTCTAATTTTAAAGCAACAGTTTGGACAGGACCCTTTTCTATTCTAACATGACAATGCCTCTGTGTATAAGGCAAGGTTCAAAAAGAAATGATTGATTCAGTCAGTGTGGAAGAACTTGACTGGTCTGCAGAAAGCCAAGTCCTAATCCAAGCTGAACACCTCTGGTGTGACTTTAAATGCAGATCTTGAGCCAAAAACTCATCACCAAACACCAATGACCTCATTATTTTTTCTTGTTTTCTAGTAAAAATACTTAAACATCCTGGCAGATATTTGTTTTTGTTTTAAGCATTAAGTCAATTAAATTTGATATATTCTTCATACAGAAATGATTTAAAATT